>CAUYRT010007550.1:0-63841 GCA_963574885.1 Lepilemur ruficaudatus
GTGTTGGGAAAGAGAGTCAAGGGGCAGGTAAAGAGGTGAACACTAGGAGGAAAGGTGAACAGAATAGGCTTGTCCTCACAAGAACTTCAGCTCACCTTAGAAACATCTCCATCCCTGAAACTTGACTGAAGGGATCCCAGACTGTAAGTGCCCCCCACCTGCCTGACAAAAGCAAATGTGAATTGTCTCTGGAAGAGAAAAACATCATCTCTGGCCTCCAACTATTTCTTTTTTTTTTTTTTTTTTGAGACAGAGTCTCACTCTGTCGCCCCAGCTAGAGTGCCGTGGTGTCAGCCTAGCTCACAGCAACCTCAAACTCCTGAGCTCAAGCAATCCTTCTGCCACTGGCTCCCGAGTAGCTGGGACTACAGGCATCACCACCATGCCCGGCTAATTTTTTTTCTCTATGTATTTTTAGTTGGCCAATTAATTTCTTTGTATTTTTAGTAGAGACGGGGTCTCACTCTTGCTCAGGCTGGTTTCAGACTCCTGTCCTTGAGCGATCCGCCCGCCTGGGCCTCCCAGAGTGCTAGGATTACAGGCGTGAGCCACCACGTCCGGCCTTGCTATAGTAATTTTATCTAATTTAATAAACCATTCCTCCGTTAGACATTTAAGTGGTTTACAGTCTTTTTGTTGATATAAATAGTGCTTCAACTATACCTTTATATGATATCTTCTTTTGAATTATTTCCTAGAATAAATTTCTATAGATGAAGTTACAGATCAAAGAGTTTAACACCTTTATAAGATAGTGCATTTTGTCATAGCTTCAGCTTTCCAGGTCATGTGGCTAGAACAGGGTAGAGAGAAGAACTCTGTATTGGGAATTTGAAGGTATGCATTAAAGCCCTAACTTTTGTACTAAATATCTGTGAGATCTTGGGAGAGTCACTTCTCCTTTTGGAATTTAAATTTTCTCATCTATAAAATTAGTGTGTTGCATTAAGTTAGTACTCTGTGGTCCCTTTTAACTCTAATATCCTACAATTCTGTATTAAAAAGTGGAAGGCTATGACCCATTCCCGATGGCTGCAAACTGTGTTCTTTTGTCCCTCTCTTCCCTAAAAAGGCTTATCTGAGGAAAAGGTCTCATATCAGCCTCAGTTGTTCAGTGGACCTCTGCTCTCTTGGAAACTTGTTTTACGGAAGAGTAGTTTATATAACCCCTTCTAAATAGATGGATCTCTGGGGTATTTATCTCCTAGAGAGATAGGAGAACAAAGACCTTGTTTGAAGGATCTTGCTTAGGTGACAGAAGTGGGAAGACATACAGGGGCCACAACCACCTAACTCACGCCCAGTATCCCAGGCCTTCTCTCTTCCTCTCCTGCCTTCATAGAAACAAAGGAAACCTCTGATGCCATGTGAGCAATACCAGTGGTTTGCCTTCCTGTCTGCCTCATCCTTTCCCTGTATGAACTGTGAATACGTCTCCCTTGTTTTCTAGTACTAGAACTCAGCATATTCTATCTCTGGTTCATTGTAGGCAGCTGACACACAGGAGTTTGGGACCAAACTTCACAAAGTATTTCATGAGCTCACCCAGCACCAATTTCTTTACCACTGCTCATGTGAGGTGAAGCAGGTAGGTGTAAAGTAATAATTAGTAATTTGATGGAAACCTTCCGTTTTGGTATGTGGGGATCCTGAATTCAGGGTGGGTAGTAGGTGTCAGTGTTTTAGACTGCACGATCTGAGGTTAGCCTTTCAGCAAGGAAGTCTCTGTGGTTCAGAAAAACTTTATAGAACAGATCATTAAATAGAGGTTAAGGGCATGGTTAAACATTGCCTGAATTCCATTTTGTCACTAACTAGTTGTTGGCATTATTGTGGCAGTTACTTAACCTTTCTAAGCCTCAGTTTCTTTATCAGTAAAATAGGAATGAGGCATATCTAAAATGATTGTTGTGAGGCCAGGCATGGTGGCTCACACCTATAATCCCTCCACTTTGTTAGGCTGAGACAGGAAAATCTCTTAAGGCCAAGAGTTCAAGGCCAGCCTGGGCAACATAGCAAGACTCTGTCTCTACAAAAAATTCTTTTAAAAATCAGTTGGACGTGGTGGCACACATCTGTAGTCCTATCTACTTGGGAGGCTGAGAAAGGAGGATCACTTGAGCTCAGAAATTTGAGGTTTGAGTGAGCTATGTTTGGGTCACTGTACTTCAGCCTGGGCAACAGAGTGAGATCTTGTCTCTTAAATAAAAATAATTGTTATGAATTTTGAATAAGATTGTGTAAAGTGCTAAGCACATAGCTAATATTATAATGGGGTGATATGGTAGGATTCTTATGTTTAGTTTTGACTAATGAAAAATACATTTTTTCTGTTCACCTTTTTGGATGTAGGAGATCTAGAGTTTTTTTTTTTTTAAGTCTTCTTTTTGTACACCAACAAAGCAAAGGCAAATAGACTTTCATTAGTTGGGGTCTCTACTCTTAAGGATGTCAAATAGCTTTGGCTGGTTTTGTGGTAGTCTCCTCTGATGAGTAGAGGGAAATATAGGTAGGAAATTCTGATATTTCCAGATTCTAGGTGTTGCTGGTAGTAGTGGTCTAACTGAAGCCCACTTTTCTAGCTCTCTTAGCTCCGGTCTGTAGGATTGACTTATCTGGAACTAAAGTATAGGATGAATAAATGAGAGATTAAAATGAAATAATCATACAGTGGCTTCTGGCCACAATGGAGTAACAGGGACCAGATATACCCTCCTGCCTAAAATTAAAAAAGAAAATCCAAATACAACAATAGCTCTTTGTCTAGACAAAGTACGGAGGCCATGGAACCAGGGGCAAGGAATCCAGGCAAAGTTTGGTGGTCTCCCTAAGTTGAATAGATGGAGCTGGGGAATCCAGGGATACCAGGGCAAGTTTTCAGAGCAGAGTACCAAAGAGGAGAGAGCTGCAGTGAGAATTCTGGACATCTACAGAGGGCCCTACCCTTCTACTGTTCAGTTGAGTACTGATCAGATTATTCATGTGGAGAAATTACCCAGGTAAAGAGCCATTCAGATTAGAGGGAACAATATGTGGAGCTTAGACAGGGCCAGGAATAGTGACTGTTCCTATCTATCAGTGGGAAAACACCCTCATAATTTATGGAGCACTAGGAAGAAAACTAAGAAGAGTCTTGCCTTGGGAATGGAGAAAAAAATTAACCTACAATAAACACTCCTCTGGTTTTGTCTAATAAAGCTTAAAAACAGAAGCAAGATCAAAAAGAATCAAACTATTTCCAAGTCATTCAACAGCATCACAGAACGATGATACTCACAGTGCCTTTCTTCCAATAAAAAATTGACAGTCTTGCTAAGAAGCAGGAAAAAATAAAGAAAAAACTTAATCATAACTAGTCCAGAACTGATACAACAGATAGTAGACAAAGACATTAAAAGTTATCGTTATTACTTTTTTTCTTTTCTTTTTTGGAGACAGGATCTTGCCCTGTTGCCTTTGGCTAGAGTGCAGCAGCGGCATCATAGCTCACTGCAACCTCAAACTCCTGGGCTCAAGCCATTCCCCTCCCTCAGCCTCTTAGTTCAGTAGCTGGGACTACATCGTCTGGCTAATTTTTCTATTTTTTGTAGAGATGGGGTCTTAGGCTGGTCTCAAACTCTTGGCCTCGAACGCTGTTATTATTTTTGATCTACCATAACTTTTATTGCAGTTTGGCCATTTTTGTGAAGGTGGGAAGTTTGATCTCAAAAACAATGTTCCATTTAAGGATCTTTTATAGAGAAATTACCATCACGCCTGATACTCAAAGTATCTTTAGTGTTGCAGGACTGAAATGGTAAACATAAAACTCCTACACTTATTCAGTAGTGTATGTACACTCAGTGGAAAACAAAAAGGCATTAAGAACAGCTGTTTCTTTTCAGAAGATACGCAGATAACAGGAGTGAACACTGAGGTACTAGAATAAGTTGATGACACAGATAACACAACTTAATCGGCTTTCCTCTTGGGGTGAGGGATTAAACTTATTACCAAAAAAAATGCTTTTTAATGCATAGTGTTCTATCTCTGCTGCCACATCACAAAAATAGGCTTGCCAAGGTCTATGTATGAATGCTCAGCCCCACAGACTGCAGTCAAGTGCAACTCTTAATGTAAATAATGCTGAATAAAATTTACCATCTGACCAGTGGATGGTACTTTCAAGGCATTCAGTTAGTTTATCTTTTGCAATGTTCTAAGCTGTTGAGATTGACAGTCACATTCATTGCAGTGCTTGCTGCAAGGGATATAGCCAGTTGTTCTGGCTAAAATATGATGGGAAGGCATTCCTTACTAAACAATATAATGGTGGTCACTGATGGGCTGCTTAAATTAATGATATCTCCTTCATTCATTGTGTTGGAAGGGCCCAGTGAAAAGGGGAGAAAGAAAAAAAACCTAACACTGTTCCAATTGGCTGAGCTGGAAAAATGGAAGCTCCTTAAGATCTAGATGGCACTTGGCTATCATTTATAAGAGTTTTCTTTTTAGTGAAGCTAATACATTGCCTCCATAAAAACAGTTATTATTATAACTGTATTCCATGTATTCAGGAAGCAAGAGGAAAGATTGAATAGAGATGTGGAAAGTATAAAAAAAAGACCCAAAATAGCTGGGTGCAATGGTGCATGCCTGTAGTTCCAGCTACTTAGGATGCTGAGGTGGGAGAATCACTTGAACTCAGGAGTTCAAAGTCAGCATGGGCAACGTAGTGAGACTCTGTCTCTTAAAAATAAAAAATACCCACCAAATAAACTTTGAGAGATGAAAACTACGATGTCTAAGATGAAACTTATACTGAATAGTAATAATGGCATATTAGACACTTAAGGAAAAATACATAGCAATAGAAACTATCCTAAATGAAACACAGAGATTAAAAAACAACTAAAAATAAGTAAATATGTAATAGAGTATCAGTGAGCTATGGGGAAATTTCAAGTAGCCTAATATGTATGTAATTCGACAATCTAAATGTGAAAAGGGGGATGGGGAACAGAAAGTATGTTTAAAGAAATGATGGCTGAAGTTTTTCCAGATTTTATGAAATCTGTAAACCCCCAGATCTAATAACCTCAATGAGCTCCAAGCCAAAGAAGCAAAAAGAAAGCTACACCAAGGCACATAATAATTAAGTTGGTTAAAACCAGTGGTAAAGAGGAAATCTTAAACACAGAGAGGGAAAAACCCATGTTATGTACAAGGAAACAAAGATAAGGATTAGAGCAGATTTCTTGTTGGAAGCAGTGTAAACTAGAAGAAAATGGAGCAAAACCTTTGCAGTATTGGAGAGAGAAAAACAACTCTTAGCTTAGAATTTTTTACCCAGCAAAAATGTCTTTAGAAACAAAGATGAGGCCAGGCGCGGTGGCTCATGCTTATAATCGCAGCACTTTAGGAGGCCGAGACAGGAGGATTGCTGGAGGCCAGAAGTTTGAGGCCAGCCTAAGCAACACAGTATGACCCCATCTCAAAAAAAAAAAAAAAAGAAAAAGAAAAATTAGCTGGGTGTGGTCATGCATGCCTATAGTCCCAACTACTCAGGAGGCTAAGGCAGGAAGATCACTTGAGCTCAGGAGTTTGAGACTGCAGCCAGCTATGACTGTGCCACTGCACTCTACCCAGGGAGATAGAGCAAGATTCTGTCTCGAAAAAAAAAAAAAAGATGAAATAAAGATATTTTTCAAACATACAAAATATGAAAAAATTAATTATCAGCAGATAAGAAATGTAAAGGGAATTCTTAAAGCAGAAAGAAAAGTGATACCAGATAGAAACTTGGATCTACACAGAGGAATGAAGAGTACTGGAAATGGTAACTACATGGATAAATAGAAAGATTTTTTTCTTGTTATTTAAATCCCTTTAAAACATAATTGACTTTTTAAAGCAAAATAGTAACAATGTATTGTAAGGTTTATGACCTGTGTAGAATAAAATGTATGACAATAACAAAAAGACCAGGAAGAAAGAACTGGAAATGTACTATTGTAAGGTCTTACACTATGTGTGGAGTGATATAATATTACTTGAAGATAGATTGATAAGTTAAAGATAAAAAGAACCATTAAAATAACACAAGAAGGAGTTATAACTAATAAGCCAAGAAAGGAGATAAAATAGAATCATAAAAAATACTCAACGTAAAGAAGACAGAAAATGAGGAAAAGGCAACAAAGAACAGATGAGCCAAACAGAAAACAAGTATCAAGGTGATATATTTGCTTGAGGCCTGGAGTTTGAGACCAGCCTGGGCAACATAGTGTGACCCCATCTCTACAAAAACAAACAAAAAAGATGATATATTTAAATCTTTTCATATCAATTATCCATTAAATGTAAATGGTCCAGCTGGGTGAGGTTGCTCAGACCTGTAATCCTAGCACTTTGGGAGGCCGAGGCAGGAGAAATGCTTTGCTTGAGTCCAGGAGTTCGAGATCAGCCCGAGCAAGAGGGAGACGCCGTCTCTACAAAAAAATAAAATTGTTAGCCAGGTGTGGTAGTGCATGCCTGTAGTCCCAGCTACTTGGGAAGCTGAGGCAGGAGGATTGCTTGAGCCCAGGGGTTTGAGGTTGCAGTGAGCTATGATGATGCCACTGCACTCTAGCCTAGGTGACAGAGTGAGACTGTTGTCTCAAAAAACAAAAAAATGTAAATGGTCTAAACAACTCAATTAAAAGGCAGAGACCGTTGGAGTGGATAAAGAAGCAAGAACCAACTATGCAGTCTATAAGAATTCCACTTTAAATAAAAAGAAAAAAGAAAAAGTAAAAGGATGGGAAAAGCTATGCCATATTTATACTAATAGAACTGGAAAAGCTATAATAATATCAGACAAAGTGGATTTTAGAGCAAAGAATATTGCCAGGGATAAAGAGAGTCATTTCATAATAATGATGACTTCATCATGAAGACAATATTCTTAAATATTCATGCACCTTTTAAGAGAGCTTTAAAATACATGAAAAAAAATAGAACTGTAAGGAGAAATAGACAAATCCACAATTTTATTTGAAGATTTCAACGTTATTTTCCTAATAACTGATAGAACAAGTAGAAAGAAAATCAGTAAGTTTGTCAAAGTCTTGAACAATGCTATCAATTTGACCTAATTGACATTTATAAAAACAGCCTGTTCAACCACAGAAGAATATACATTCTTTTCAAGTGCACAAGGAACTTTTAGCAAGATAGACCATATTCTAAGCCATTAAATGTCTCAATAAATTTAAAAGGATCCAAGTCATACAAAGTATGTTTTTAAACATAGTAGAATCACTGAAATAAAATCAATAACAGATATCTAGAAAATTCCAAAATATTCAGAAACTAAATGACACACTTAAAAATAATCCATGGATTAAACACAAAAGGGAAATTAGGAGAGAATTTAATTAAATGGGAATATAAATTATCAAAATTTGTGAAATGTAGCTGCACTGAGAGGGGGAAATGCCTGTGTTAGAAAAGAGAAAAGTCTCAAATCAATGACATCACCTTCCAACTTGAACTGGAATAAGAGCAAATTAAACACAAACAGAAGAAATGAAAAAATAAAAATCAGCGTGGAAGTCAGTAAAATACAAAACAAAACCAATGGAGGAAAATCAATGAAACCTGGGACTTGGATCAGAGTGGCAATGAAAATAAAATCTAGTGAAAAATAAACAAAAAAAAAATAGACAAAAAGCTAAAAAGAATAAAAGAAACTAAAAAGCAGTTCACTGAAAAGACTAGAAAATTGATAAACGTTTAGCCAGACTAATCAGAATAAAAAGAGAGGGTACAAATTGCCACTATCAGAAATTAGAGCGGTGGCATCAGATATTAAAAAAATTATCAGGGATATTATGTACCACTTTATTGCAGTAAATTTGACAACATAGATGATAAATTCCTTAAGAGATATGAATTTAAGAGGTTCACTCAAGAAGAAGAAATACTTGTATATACCTGATAGCTCTGTATCTATTAAAGAAATTGAATTTTTAGTTAAATTCTTACCACAGTATCCAGAATGTATAAAGAACTCTCAAAGGCTGGGCGCGGTGGCTCAAGCCTGTAAATCCTAGCACTCTGGGAGGCCGAGGCGGGTGGATCGCTCAAGGTCAGGAGTTCGAGACCAGCCTGAGCAAGAGCGAGACCCTATCTCTACTAAAAATAGAAGGAAATTAATTGGCCAACTAAAAATATATATAGAAAAAATTAGCTGGGCATGGTGGCGCATGCCTGTGGTCCGAGTTACTTGGGAGGCTGAGGCAGAAGGATCGCTTGAGCCCAGGAGTTTGAGGTTGCTGTGAGCTAGGCAGATGCCACGGCACTCTAGCCAGGGCAACAGAGTGAGACTCTGTCTCAAAAAAGAACTCTCAAAATTCATTAATAAGAAAACAACTGAATTTTTTTTTTTGAGAGTGTGGGAATGAAAATGGTACAACCACTTTGGAAAACAGTGTGGCAGTTCCTTAAAAAGCTAAATATACACCTGTCATATGACCTAGCTTTTACACTCCTAGGTATTTACCCAAGAGACATGAAAGCATATGTCCACATAAAGACTTGTACACTGATGTTCCTGGCAGCTTTATTTGTTGTAGCCAAAAACTGGAAACAACCCAATGTCAGTCAACAGGTAAACTACAACAAATTGTGATATATCCAAATATTGCAACACTGCTCAGCAATAAAAGGAATGAACTGCTGATTCACACAGTGACATGGATGAATCTCTGAATAGCTGACCTCAGTGAAGAAATCCAGAAATAAATAAAAGAGTACATTCTATTTGATTGCATTTATATAAAATTCTATAAAATGGTAACTAACCTATAGTTACAGGTTAGTGGTTGCTCGAGGATGAGAGGTGGGAGAGTTGGAGGGAATGATTATAAAGGGCAATGGGAAGCTTTTGAGGGTGTTGGATGTGTTCATTAACTTGATTGTGGCGATGCTACGTGTCAGCACTTATAAAATTGTATTATTTATATGCATTATATATGCAGTTTACTGTATGTCAATTGTATCTCAGTAGGCTTTTTTTTTTTTTTTTTTTGAGACAGAGTCTCACTCTATTGCCCGGGCTAGCGTGCCCGTGGCATCAGCCTAGCTCACAGTAACCTCAAATTCCTGGGCTCAAGTGATCCTTCTGCCTCAGCCTCCCGAGTAGCTGGGACTATAGCCATGTGCCACCATGCCCGGCTAATTTTTTCTATATGTTTTTTTTAGTTGGCCAATTAATTTCTTTCTATCTTCAGTAGAGACGGGATCTCACTCTTGCTCAGGCTGGCTTCAAACTCCTGACCTTGAGCAATCCACCTGCCTCGGCCCCCCAGAGTGCTAGGATTACAGGCATGAGCCACCACGCCCGGCCTCTCAGTAGTTTTTATAAAAAATTATGGAGACTGTTTCTGAGAGAATGACTAACAAGGCCTTTAGCATTTAGCACTTCCTCTGCATCGTCTCTCCCCTTCCTACTGCTGCTTGCCTGATTGGATGGGGAAGTTTAGGCACCCAGGAATCATGGCATCTCATGGAGTTGCCAATCCTCCTCTTCCATGTAGCTAGAAAGGCACAGAGCAGCAGTAAACCCCTATAAATGCCTCTTTGCCACACCTTTTTTCATGGCTATATGTACCTTCTAGGAGACACCTTCCTAGGAATATGTTTGCTTTTCCTTTCAGCTGGTTCACCACAAGTACTCTCACCAGTTTCCCTCCAACTTGGAGAGCTGCTGCCTATACCTTGAGCAAACAGAACTAAAACCATTATATCAGTTTCCTAGGAATGCTGTAAGAAATCACCATAAACTTGATGGCTTAAAACAACTAAAATTTATTCTTTCATAGTTCTGGAGGCCAGAAGTCCAAATCATGGTATTGGCAGGGCCAGCCTTCCTCTAGAGGCTCTGGGAGAATCTATCCTGTCTCTTCTAGCTTCTGGTGGAAAGTGTTCCTTGGCTCATGGCTTGCATAACTCTAATCTCTATCTCATCTTCACGTAGCTTTTCTCCTCTGTCCAATCTCCCTCTGCCTTTCTCTTATAAGTACCACTGTCATTGGATTCTGGGCCCACTGTAATTCCAGGATGATCCCATCTTGAGATACTTAATTACATCTGCAAATGTAATTGGGACGCTTTTCCCAAATAAGCTCACATTCACAGGTTCTAGGGGTTAGGACTGGGACATATAGCGGGGGGAAGAGGCAACAGTTCAATTCACTACAGCCATCCACATCTTCAGCTTTCCACGGATAGGTTCAGGATAAGGCATGTGCCATTATTATAAGACCTGGGATATATGGACAGAGAGAGACGCCTTGGGATCTAGGAGTGTTTCAGCCTATGAAGTCTTCTTGCTTAGGCCTCTTTGATATCCAATCATTTCTCAGAAAGAAATGATCTGACCTCTTTTACCCTACTCTTTTGCTATAATGACAACTCATAGCCTTAGGGCCATTCATAGCCCAGTTAACTTGGCAGATGGCTACTGACCTCAAGGTCTTACCAGTAGTCATGGGTCTTGGAAGGAAGTAGCATTACAAATCTGTGCCAAGATTTCCACTTTAACCTCCACAAAGATGTTATGAGTTAGGTCTTAGTTTTCTCATTTTATATATAGATGAGGAAACTGGTTACAGAACTTTCATCACTTGCCCAGAGTCACATAGTAAGTTCAAGGCTAGGATATGTGCTGAGATCTCCTCCTCTAAAGCCTACTAACATTGTTACCATATAGGATTTTGTTGCTACATAGTACTGGGACCCAGGGAAGATAAGTGATCCAGGGCCTTGAGTAGAAACTGTGCTTCTTCCACTCAAGATCATGTTTCCCTCTGGAAATGGCCATGTAGTTATTTATAAATAACTTGTTAGTGGCACAAGAGTGGCACCCAGTGGCTCCAGCTAAAACTACAAGATCAAGGATGACCTCTGGGCCATTCCCTGTTTCCATTTCTAAACAGGAAAGGTAGAATCGTTGACCTCTTGGTTAATAGAGAATAAAACCATCTATAGCTATTATATAGTTTGTTGAGAAATGAAAGAACGTGTATTTCAAGTTTTATAGAATTTATTCAGAGAAAGGTTGTACAGGAGTGGAGTTTCTTTTTTTAGAGACAGAGTCTCCTTCTGTCGCCCACACTGGCGTGCAGTGGCGTCATCTAGCTCACTGCTGCAGCCTCAAGCTCCTGGACTCAAATGGTCCTCCCAAATCAGCCTCCCAAGTAGCTGGGACTGCAGGCATACACCACCATGCCTGGCTAATTTTTGTAGAGATGGGTTTTCACTATGTTGCCCAGGCTGGTCTCAAACTCCTGGCCTCAGTCAATCCTCACACCTCAGCCTCCCAAAGTGCTGAGATTACAGGCATGAGCCACTGTGCCTGGCCTATTTGTTGTTGGGTTTTTTTTTTTTTTAAAGAGATGGAGTCTTGCTATGTTGCCGAGGCTAGAGTGCAGTGGCTATTTGCAGGTGCAATCACAGCATACCATAGCCTCAAACTTACGGGCTCAAGTGATCCTCCTGCCTCAGCCTCCTGGGTAGTTGAGACTACATGTGTATACCACCACGCACAGTCAGAAGTGGAGATTTTAAGTCTGGGTGTTGGAACAGAGACAGTGGGCCAAGGAAGGAGTGGGCAAGATAGTACTCTTTGGCTGCGGTCCCCAACCCCAGGGCCTTGGACCAGTACCAGTCCATGGCCTGTTAGGAACCCAACCGCACAGCAGGAGGTGAGTGGCAGCTGAGCAAGCGAAGCTTCATCTGTATTTACAGTTGCTCCCCATCACTCACCATTTCCAGCCCCCGTCCCCGGGTCTGTGGAAAAATTGTCTTCCATGAAACCAGTCCCTGGTGCCAAAAAGGTTGGGGACTGCTGCTCTAGGACTTAAGTATCACTTAAGATGTGTGTAGGGACTGAGAACTTAAACCCAGAGTGAACAGGAACAGTAACAAGGAGGTAGTTTTCTAGGTGTTTCCCAAGGGTTAAACTAGAATTAAATGTCCCATAGAGTGGTAAATCCAAGGAGGTGTATCCCAAAGACAGGGGTATCTCATCTGCAGGATCAGATGATGAATCAAGAGTATACAAGGCTAGGCCGGGCGCGGTGGCTCACGCCTGTAATCCTAGCACTCTGGGAGGCCGAGGCGGGCGGATCGCTCAAGGTCAGGAGTTCGAAACCAGCCTGAGCAAGAGCTAGACCCCGTCTCTACTAAAAATAGAAAGAAATTAATTGGCCAACTAAAAATATATAGAAAAAAAAAAATTAGCCAGGCATGGTGGCGCATGCCTGTATTCCCAGCTACTCAGGAGGCTGAGGCAGTAGGATCGCTTGAGCCCAGGAGTTTGAGGTTGCTGTGAGCTAGCTGACGCCACAGCACTTACTCTAGCCCGGGCAGCAGAGTGAGACTCGGTCTCAAAAAAAAAAAAAAAAAAAAAGTATACAAGGCTTCCACAGGACTCAGAGCTTTATAGGAGTTCCTTGGCAAGATTAATTTCAAGATAGGAGAAAGGTTTATCTATTACATGAGATCTTCCAATTGAAAGTATTAAAAAAAGTTTTCTCTCAGAAGAAAAAAACGTTTGGAACATTTCCTGTTTCTTTCTTCACAACTTTAGGGCCATCTTTGCCCCTCAATGTTTGTTGGAATGTAATTAACTTTAGAAATTAAAGCTTGTTTTGGTAAATAATATGTGATGGAATATATATTGAGATAGAATTCATATACCACAGAATTTACCATTTTAAAGTGTCCAATTCAGTGGTTTTAAGTATATTCACGGTATTGTGCAGCCATCGCCACTAAGTTCCAGAACATACCATCACACCATTAGCAGTACCTTTAGCAGTTAGTCCCAGTTCCCCTCTCCGTCTAGCCCCTGGTAACCACTAATCTAATTTCCTTATCTATGGATTTGCCTATTCTGGATATTTCATATAAATGGAACCATACAACATGTGGCCTTTATGTCACTTCTTTCATTTAGCATGTTTCCAAGGTTCACCCATGTTGTAGCAGGTAATAGTCCTTCATTCATTTTATGGCTGAATAATATTCCATTGTGTGGATAAGACCACATTTTGTTTATCCATTCACTGGCTGATGAACACTTGAGTTTTTCCCCACTTTTTGGCTGTTATGAATAATGCTGCTCTGAACATTTTTGTGTGGACATAATACGTTTGTAATTCTCTTGGGTATGTATCTAGGAGTGGAATTGCTGAGTCACACAATAACACTATGTTTTAACTTTTTGAGGAAATTTCCCAGTGGCTGTACCATTTTACCTTCCCACCAGCATGTATGATGGTTCCAATTTCTCCATATTCCCATCAACAGTTGTTATTACTACTACTGCCATCCTAGTGGGTATGAAGTATTAATATCTCACAGTGGCTTTGATTTGCATTTCCCTAATGAATACTGATCTTGAGCATTTTGTCATGTGCTTATTGGTCATTTGTGTATGTTCTCTGGAGAAATATCTATTCAAATCCTTTGTCCAGGCTGGGCGAGGTGGCTCATGCCTATAATCCTAGCACTCCGGTACGCCGAGGCGAGAGGATCATTTGAGCTCAGGAGTTCGAGACCAGCCTGGGCAAGAGCGAGACCCCGTCTCTACTAAAAATAGAAAGAAATGAGCTGGACAACTAAAAATATATAGAAAAAATTAGCCAAGCATGGTGGTGCATGCCTGTAGTCCCAGCTACTCAGGAGGCTGAGGCAGGAGGATCGCTTGAGCCCAGGAGTTTGAGGTTGCTGTGAGCTAGGCTGATGCCACGGGCATTCTAGCCTGGGCAACAGAGTGAGATTCTGTCTCAATAAATAAATAAAATTTTAAAAAAACACAAATCCTTTGTCCATTCTATAATTGGGTTGTTATTGTTGAGTTCTTTACTCTGGATAAAATTACCTTAAGATATAATTTGCAGATATTTTCTCCAATTCTTGTAGGTTGACTTTTCACTTTTATCAGTGTCCTTTGAAGTATAAGTTTTTAATTTTTATGAAGAGGGTATCTATTTTTATACATTTGTATTCTTGAAAAGACAAAAGAGGGGTTGGAAGGATGGAGTTCTAGTCTTAGCAACTGTTTGTCCAAATTGAAACAACTAGTGTGGCAGGGAGGACAGGCTGCAATGACTACAGAATGTGCCTTGTGGCTTCCCAGGTGTGACTTTATTAAATAGTCATATTGAGTTGTTGAGCACTTACCCTGTGTAAGGCACTCTGCCAGCTGTGAAAAGAAAAGGCATGATGGGCCATACCTTTCAAGGGATTTACGATGTAGAAAATGGGCACACGCACGTGGAGTGACGAACAAGGGCATGCCAGGCAGACTTCAGAGCCTGAGCAGCGAGGCAGGCAGGAAGATGACTGGAGTTCAAAGGATATGCCAGGAGTGGCCAGAGTGAGCTGCAGAAGGGTCCACATAAGAAGGAAGCCATGAGGCTGGAGGCTGAGTGGGGGATTCACGAGCCAGGACAGAGTTAAGAGGGAATTCCAAGTAAGGAAGGACAGCCCCATGAGGTCAGTGAAGCTACCAGGCACACTCCTGATTCAGTAGGGCTCATTCATGCTCCTGCAAAACTCACTTAGAACTTACAATTTTTTTTAGCAGCTGACCCCAGAGAAAAAGGATTCAGCCCAGAGCACTGAGGATGCACATGAGACCAGCAACCCGGCGCTCCTTGCAGGTAAGGTTTTAGCTTTTCAGGTAAGCCCTGGACTGAAGCTGGAAAAGTAAAAAACATGACATCAACTTTCAAACTATTCCACTGCACTTTCTACCGCAGCAATGTCCTTCTGTGACTTAGCTGGCTCCTGCTGCCACTGGGGGTCTTCCAGGCCGCAGCAGGAATTCCCTCCCCAAAGACAGTATCACATGACTAGAGATTTCTGGTACAGCTCGTGCGGTTACAGATAGCTGCACATGATGGGGCAGGTGCAGGTGGACAAGTAGATTCTGGGCCATGAATCTAGTAGGTTCCTTCACATCTTTTGATCATTAGTGTTGACACTGCAGCTGCCCGTTTTGGTTATGACTCTTGTTTTGGGCTCTGGAGGCTGCTCCTGGGTACAGCACCACCTCAACTTTTATGTGTATCATGGGGAAGTATCAGTGTGTGTGACCTGACAGCCATTATATTGAAGTCCGTTCTACACACGTGCCCCTGCAACACATAAACAGCAGCTCTCACAGTCACTGGTGAGTGCCAGGGCCTATCCTGAGCTCTTAAAATGTATTAATGTTTAGTTCTCAAAACAATCTTTTGAGGTATAGGTACTATTGTTATTTGACAGAGGAGGAAACTGAGGCCCAGGGATATCAATAAGCTTACCCACGGCCACAAACCAGGAAATGACAGAGCCAGAATTCAAACCTGCTCTGTCTCCAGAAGAGCCAAATCAGCAGGGATGCCCTCCAAGAGGTCCTGAGTCCTTTGGACAAAATAGTATCTGGGCTTGAGGGAAGTTGGGGATCGTGACTTAAGCACCTGTGCTTTGTTGGTGTGTCCCCCTTTCCAGGGTCATAAAAACAACGTGCTGCATGTTGTTTATGCTTGGGCCTAAGATGTGTTCCTAAATCATTCTGTCAATTGAACCACATTTTAAAGGTTGTGGAGCTGTTGCTACTGAAAAGAATCCTGCAGTGAAGGCTCGTATAAAGCAAAGAATCTACTTTTTAAAATTTAGATTTGGATGTTTTTAAAAATGGAAGTATACCATACCACATACAAGTCAGTCTTTATGCAGCTAGAGGAGACAAAAGAATAAGTACCTTCCCTTATCAGGAAGAAAAGTAACATTTAATTCAGGACCTTCTGTGGACTCTGGGAGATGCTGGGCTTTTCCACAGACTTTATGTCACTTAGTCCTTACAGTCACCTTGTGTGGTGGGCAGCACTGATCCTCACAAATGGGACACACACAGCACATAGCAGGAGGCGCTGAGTTTCAGCCTGCTGCCTCTGCAGCCCAGGCTTTCTCCACTGTGCAACGTGAGCCTTAAAATCTAGCTGGAACCCCCCCTGGCAGCTTGGGCTGTTCTGCCCTGTAAACCTGCACTTCTCACTGGCATCCATCTTATGCCCCACATGGGCAGCACTACTAAAGAAAATCACCAAAACACTGGGTTGATGCCACCACCCATCTGTGGTCCATTCACTGACGAGCCTTTGGTTTGCCAGTCCTTTCCCTTGTCTTCCAGGCCCTGTCTCCTCAGTGGCTACTCCATTCTTTTAAAAATCTACCCCACCTCTGCTCCTGACTTAGCCTCGTACTTCACACTTACTCATCTGTTTCTCAGTAAACTCACCCACTTTGTACTCCTCCCACTGCAGAACCTTATTAGTGTGGGGATTGGTCCCCTCTAAGGCTTAGGGGTAGCATTATTCTTCCTGTTTTTTCAGGACCTGCTTGTATCAGTTATCACTTCTTTACCTTCATTCAGCTCTCCTCCGAGTTCTTTTCCCTCAGCAAGTCAATTTCCCATTTCTTCAAAAGAAAATCTCCTATGATCTTGAACTTCCTCCATGTATCCTCAATCTCTCTCCATCCTATCTCAGCCAGCGTTCTTAAAAATGCAAGCTGCAGAGCCAGGGGTAGTAATGCATGCCTGTAGTCCCACATACTTGGAAGGCTAAGACAGGAGCCTAAGGCAAGAGGACTGCTTGATCCCAGGAGTTGGAGGATGCAGTGGGCAATGAGAGTGCCACTGCACTCCAGCCTGGGTGACCCCATAAAAAACAAAACAAAAAACAAAAACAACCCAAGCTGCATGCACCATATTTGCCTTTCTTCCTCTCACATTCTCTCCCTAACCCAGGGCACTTGCTTCCCTGTGGCCTCTGAAACTGCAAAATCTCTCATTAGGGAAGGCCTCTTAATTACCAAATTGTGCATTCATCTTCATTCTGAACAATTTGCAGAATTTGTTAAAGACCAGGTCTCACCTAGTTCCTCCCTCTGATCCTCCCTAACTACTGCTCATCCTGTACTTCCTCCCTAGCTGTCTTCCACCCCAGCTATGGACCACGGGGCTCAAGATTCCCAAATTGGTATGACCAGCCCAGGCCTCTCCTGAGTGTTGGATGGGAGATTCATCTGCTCACTACGCAGCTTTTCATGGAGGTCCCGTTGGTACCTCAACTTCCTCTCTCCCCATTCAGTGCCCTCTGCACACACACCCCAAAATTAGCACTTACTTTAGTCTTGGTCATGACTAATAGCACCACTGTCTATCCGGTTTTCCCCATCTGACATTTTGGATTGATTCAAGAAGCCTCTCATTCATGTCCTACATCCACTCGGCCACCAAGGCCTGTTGATCTGGCCTGATGGAGACTTTGACTCCTGGTGATGCCTTCATTCTCCTGGGCTCTTGAGGTCTTCCTGCCTCGAGTCTGATGGAAGCCACAACTTTGACAGAATGCTTTGTAAAATACAAAATTAACACTATCTCTCTTCAGTGCTTAAAACCCTTCACTGGCTTCCTACTTCCTATAGATAAAACTCTTGTTTCTTAGCTTTCTCTGATTCCTATTAACCCCTTCATATTCATCTCCCAGGATCCCCCAACCTTGCCTTTTATGTAGGATATTGTTTTATGCCTTTATGCCTTTGCATAAAGTTTATGTGCATAACTTTCAGCAAGAAATTCCTTTTCTTTCTTTTGTCTGGCATGCTTTTCTTCATTCCCAGCTCCCAAAACCCAGCTCAGGCCACCTGTGCAAGAGTGAGACTCCATCTCTACCAAAAATAGAAAGAAATTAATTGGCCAACTAAAAATACATAGAAAAAATTAGCCGGGCATGGTGGCGCATGCCTGTAGTCCCAGCTACTCGGGAGGATTGCTTGAGCCCAGGAGTTTGAGGTTGCTGTGAGCTAGGCTGACGCCACAGCACTCTAGCCCAGGCAACAGAATGAGACTCTGTCTCAAAAAAAAAAAAAAAGCCCAGCTCAGGTATCTCCTCAGGGAAATCTCTCTTCACCTCCAGAGAAACAGCTTCCTTCTCTAACCCTGGGCTTTGTACACATGTCTGCATCCCTCCTGGCACCTGAGCTTCTCTGAGCTACATTCCCAGGACCTGCTCAGGAAGAATCTATCCCTTAACTTGCACAAGTGCATCACTTAAGCGTAGGAAAGCTGCCTACAGGCACTGCCCAAAGTAACTCGAACAACAAAAGGAGAGAGGTCAGGCCAACTTGGGCAGGAGTCGGGGGTGGGGATCACAAGCAGGAGGAAGGAGCTTGGGTAGACTCCACTCAGAATGCGTGCGGAACGTGAATGAGTGGCGCGAGGCCCCTAGTGAGGGCTGCATACGATCCCAGATACCCCTTCCCAGGCTAGGCTGTGGGGGCAGGGAGGCCCCGAAGCCATTCTGCAGCTTTCCTGCTCCCGAAGACCCTAGAGCTGCAGGGTTTTGATCCGGACAGGACCTGATGACAGGGGTGCGGACGGAGGAGCACCTCGGTGCCCTTTCTCCCAGGCTGCCCCCTGCCCCCAGGTGTCTTTTTGGTACCATGGAACTAAGACGAAGCGGGCCTGTTTTCTCCTAGAGACCAGCGGGCCAGCGGAAAACAAGAGGCTCACGAGGGGCCGCCTCCGCCAGGGCAAGACGCGAGCTCTCTGCTCTGCTGGGGCCCCAAGTCCGCCGGAAGCCGCCCCGCGCCGCCCGGAGCCCACCGCGGCCTCCCTCACCCCTAGCGGAGGGGAGGCCCACGCGACCCACGACAGGGCGGCGCCGGGCGCAAGTCCCGGGAGCGGCCTGGAGGTAACGCGGCGAGGGCGGGCGGGCGGGCGGGCACCGGGCCGCTGCGAGGTCCTCATCCCGGCCCCCTTTGCTCCCGCAGGACGCGCTGTGGCTGCAGGAGGTCTCCAACCTGTCCGAGTGGCTGAGTCCCGGCCCTGAGCCCTGACCCCTGTCCCCGCCCGCGAGTCCCGGCCGCCCCGAGGCTGCGGGCGGCCGCTGTAGCGCGTGGTTCAATAAAGCTGCTCCCCGCCGCCGCGTGCGCTTGCGTGTCGGGGGCAGGACGGCGCGGCCCGGCGTCACCTGCGCTTCCGCGGGGCAACGTCACTGGTGCGCGCCGCGGGTGCGGGCGCGATGGCGGCGCTGGGCGGGGACGGGCTGCGCCTGCTGTCGGTATCTCGGCCGGAGCGGCAGCCCGAGTCGACGGCGCTGGGCGGCCCGGGCTCCGGGCTGTGCTGCTGGGTGTCCGTGTTCTCCTGCCTCAGCCTCGCCTGCTCCTACGTGGGCAGCCTCTACGTCTGGAAGAGCGAGCTGCCCAGGTGCGGGGGCTGCGCGGGCTGCCGGATCCCGCGCCCCTGAGAGGCGGGGCTGGGGCGGAGCTCGGGCCAGCCGGGGGCGGGGCCGCACTGACAGGCGGCTGCGGGCCCCCTGAACTTACTGCCCCTCCGTAGGGACCACCCCGCCGTCATCAAGCGGCGCTTCACCAGTGTCCTGGTGGTGTCCAGTCTCTCGCCCCTCTGCGTGCTGCTCTGGAGGGAACTCACGGGCATCCAGGTGTGAAGGAGGCGGGGCAAAGGGCACCTGGAGAGAGCTCGGGGTCTTGGGAGGAGGGAGCAAGACTGATGCCTCCTTTCCTGTGGCTCAGCCAGGCACATCCCTGCTCACCCTGATGGGCTTCAGGCTGGAGGGCATTTTCCCCGCAGCACTGCTGCCCCTGCTGCTGACCATGGTGAGTTCTCCCGCTTTGTCCTTCTCTGGCCTTTGTTGTTAGCATCGTGTGCTTTTCGTGGCCTTTCTTATCTTGATGTGTCTGGGTTTCCGCTGATGGGAGACAGATTGTGATATGGCTCCGGGGCCCTCGGGTATTCTTGGGTTGGAAATCCTCCCTGAGAAAGGAAGTTTGTGTCACAAGGCTCGCCAAGGTCAAAGGTCTGGGCAAGGGCAGTGGATTATGATGGAAGTCTTTCCTTTGATCTCTCCTATTTTTCTGACCCCAGATCCTTTTCCTGGGCCCACTGATGCAGCTTTCTATGGATTGTCCCTGTGACCTAGCAGATGGGCTGAAGGTTGTCCTGGGTGAGTCCTTCAAGCTGAGGGGAAAAGTAGGCACAGTCTGGGACAATGGGGAAAGGGAATCAGTGGGCTCATGGTGTAATCTGGACATGAGCCACGAGCTGTCATCTCTGGGTATGTTTCCTCATCAGTAAAATGGGAACATAGAGCCAGGTGGCCTCTAAGAGTTGGTTCTTGATGTCCAAGATGAACCCTGGGGATCCAAGTACTTGGTGTGGACCAGAAAGCAGTGCCCCCTGCCTCCCCAAACCGGAGCTAGTCTTGGTTAGATTTTGATGTCTCTTTACTGTCAGGATACCCTGCCTCAACTTCTAATGCCATACTTTCAGTTGTCTTAAGACATTGTTTTGTAGCCAGGTGCAGTGGCTCACACCAGTAATTCCAGCAACTTGGGAGGCTGAGGCGGGAGGATCACTTAAGGCCAGTGAGACCCCAATCTCTTAAAAAAAAAAAAAAGTGCTTTATGTTGGGTCTAATGAACAAAGTTCGACTGTCCCCCTACCCCCCCCACCCCCCACCAACCCAGTTCTCAAGACTATTGATGCCTGAGTTTGCCCAGAGTAAAATTGTGGGAGAGGGATCCTTAGGAAGCTGTGTCTCATTGTTCTGCAGCTAGTCACTCACTGCTTATCTTGAATCCCTTTTCCAGCACCCCGCTCCTGGGCCCGCTGCCTCACAGACATGCGTTGGCTGCGGAACCAAGTGATCGCACCCCTGACAGAGGAGCTGGTGTTCCGGGCCTGTATGTTGCCCATGTTAGCACCGTGCACAGGCCTGGGCCCTGCTGTGTTCACTTGCCCACTCTTCTTTGGAGTGGGTGAGTCTGGCCAACTTGGTCCTGCTAAGATGTTCTCAGCATGAGAGCTAAGAACGGGGCTTGGGGTGAGGAGTGGGCCTAGAGGGAAGGCCAGGAGGCATGTGAAGTGGTTCTCACTTTCCTCCCAGCCCATTTTCACCACATTATTGAGCAGCTGCGTTTCCGCCAGAGCAGCGTAGGGAGCATCTTCTTGTCTGCAGGTGAGTCCTAGAGAACTTGCCTGGGGCAGTCCTGGGCTAGGGTGTGTGTGGGTGTCTCTGACAGGCACTCTGGAGAAAGAATTGGGAAGAGCGGGCTGTGGTATTGGAGGAGCCACTGACCTTGGGAGTTGGGGTGCGGAGAACAGCTGTAGGTAGTGGGCAGGCAGCCAGTGCCCCGGGGGAGGAGATGGTCTCCAGCTGATGGGTAGGCAGTGCTGGGGCAGGAAGGGCGTGCAGCTGTGGTCACTCGCAGCCTCCCGTCTCCAGCGTTCCAGTTCTCCTACACAGCTGTCTTCGGTGCCTACACTGCTTTCCTCTTCATCCGCACAGGTTGGTCCTCAGTCTCTCATGGGGTCCCCGGGGGCTCAGGGGCCCACAGGAGTGGGTGGGAGAATGGGAATACTGTTTGTTCTAGGTGTGACAAGTTCTTCCACCACAGTCCTTGATACAGGCTGAGCTAGGGCCCTCAGCCTGGTGAGGTCTGAGAGGTGGGAAGCAACAGAGACCATGGTATGTGGGTGGGGGTGGATGGATGTGGCAGGATGGGGTGCTCAGCTCCTGTTTCGGGAGATGAGGGTCACTTGCCCTGGAAGGGCCTGAGGAGGGGGTTGGGCTGCTCCATGAGCTGCTCTGTCTCCCCTCCCCAGGACACCTGATTGGGCCGGTTCTCTGCCACTCCTTCTGCAATTACATGGGCTTCCCTGCCGTATGTGCGGTCCTGGAGCACCCGCAGAGGCGGCCCCTGCTGGCAGGCTATGCCCTGGGTGTGGGACTCTTCCTGCTTCTGCTCCAGCCCCTCACGGACCCCAAGCTCTATGGCAGCCTTCCCCTTTGTGTGCTTTTGGAGCGGACAGGAGACTCAAAGGCTGCCCTGTGCTCCTGACCTACGCTCCTGTGTACATTCCTATGAACTCTAACAGGCCCCCCAGCCCCTCCTGATCAAGGGGTACTGCAGGGGAGGGGCTGGCTGGGGTCCCCGAGATCTCAGGAATTTTTGTAGGAGATTGAAGCCAGAGCTAGTTGAATCCCAGGGACCAGAGAAAGCAGATATCCAAAGGGTGCAGCCCCTCTTAGAAGGGGATTGAGGAACAGCTTGGAGTGAGGGGACAAGGGGCAGGTCCCAGGAGCCACACATGCCCTTCCTCACTTTGGACTGCTGCTTCTCTTAGCTCCTCTGCCCCTCTCTGCCTCTGAAAAGCTGCTGGGGGTTTTTTATTTATAAAACCCCTCCCCCAACAACTTCCCAGGGTTTTCTCATTGTCTTTTTGCATCAGGACTTTGTATTGGGAAATTAAAGAGATTTAACTTGGGTAACATGGCTTTGGATCTTTGGGAGTCAGTCTATATTTGGGGTCTTGTGTGAGGACTCCAGGCAGTCCTTGGGATTGTGCCCACCACCTGTCCCAGTGACCTTGAACATGGGTCTCTGGCTGTCATGGGCTTGTTTGTGGCTTCTTCCTTCCTGAGCCGGGCTCCAAGTCCTAGCATGGGTGGGTCAGAGACTTGCAGGTACCAGGCATGAGCCCAGTTCATCCTGGGGCCTGTGTCTTGGCTACAGGGCCAGGGAGTGGGAGCCATGGCCTTGGCCCCAGTGGTGGAACCTCCAGCCTGTGTCCTCCAGCAGGAGGATCTCAACTCATTTTACACAAGAGGAAATAGGTCCAAAATGGGAGAGGAACCTACCCCGAGTGACCCAGGAGTAGAGGCTCTTCTGCCTCTCCCACTCAGACCTCTGTCCCTGGATGAGCTCAGAACAGTGCTGCAGTCCTGGGTGGGAGACTCTGCCAAGCAATAGGCAGCTCAGGATTTTTGCTTAGAACCTACTAGTGTTTTATCTACTGGTCTCATTTTTAGAACGGTTCTCATTCCCCCACCCAGGGCTTTAAAAAAAAATTGATTCTTGAAACAGTTTTATCCTTTTAGGTCCCATTCCAGACTCAAGAAGGAGGTTGTCCCAAGTCCCCATTCTTGAGGCTGGTGGTTACTTCTCCACGACGCCCCCAGGTTGGCTGTGACTAAAACGCATTCACATGGATCTAAAGGGCAGCGTCGCACACCTGCCTCCCTGGACAGCTTTCCTCTCCCCCAGCCTGTTGGGGGCAGAGGGTACGTTTGGGATCTTAGGGTCCAGAGAGGATGAGGCCTGGGCCCGCTGTGACTTGCCCACCCCAGAGGTTAGATACTGGCACCCCAAGAGCACTGGGCAGGTAGGCTCACTGGGTGCTGGGAATGTGCATCTTCCTGGGTCTGGGGGTCTGAGTTCTATCCCTCCCCTTCCTCACAGGGTCTGGCGTTTCCTCCACCAGCCCCACCCCCAGCTAAGCAACCTGCTAACCACCTGCCTTTCCCCTCTTACCAGCCACACCTCACCTCACCTCGCCTGTGGGGAGGAGGGTGGTAGCGTAGGTGGCGTTACTGTCCCTGCCACAGGAGAGGGAGCTGAGGCTCAGGAGTCTCTCAAGTTGTGGGGATGGGCGGGGTGAGAACCTGGGGCCCTCAATCCAGTGCTCCTTCTAACCTCCCACCAGCACCCTCGCAGCCAGAGTGCTCAGAGTAACTTCTGCCAAGTCCCCACTCCAAGGGTTTCACCCACTGCCCAGAAGGTGGCTCTGTTTGCATTTCGTCCTAAACTAACGGGAGGTGAGAGGTTGGCCCTGGGCTTTGGAAAGCCGAGCAGTGTGGTGGGGAAGGCAGTCTGCCTATAGCCTAGGTGTCATCTCTCTCTGCCTCTTAAGAGTTGTGGAGTCCTGGACAAATTAACCTTCCTGTGACCTGGTTTCTGTGTCCATAAGATGGATGAAGGTCGATTCCCTGAGTTAACAGGTGTCATGTACTTAGAACTGCCCTAATCCCTGAAATAGCTAGTCCTATTTGGGGTGTATGTACTGCAGGCACCCAATAGTGACTTAAAACAGGGCCCTGTCATCTTTGCTACCCTCTAAAGAGGAAGATATAATCTGCCCCCACCCCCCATGTGGGGTTGGAGTGGCAGCCCTGCCCTGCCTGCTGAGTGGCGGGGGCAGCGCTGGGGTGAGGTGAGTTGCACAGGACCCAGCATGGAAGGCAAGGGAAAGCCAATTTTATTAAGCAAATTTTCCAGGACTTGGGACTTAGATTTCTGCTCTCCCCCTCCAGGAGGTAGAACCCCTAAACCTCCCCCCAGGTCCTAGGACCACCTGTAGTCTCCAGTGAGCAGGAGACTATTTGGCAAGAGATGAGCATGTGAGCAGCTGTCCACCCGTAGGGAAAGGACAGATGGCTGAAGGGAATGGACCATTGCAGGTGGCTTCTCTCCTGTCCAGCTAAGGACAGGACCTTCAGGGCCAGGCCCTCCTGCCCGCAGGCACTGGCTGGTCTGGGCCTGCCCTGGTAGCACAGCTTTGTTGAAGGCTTGGGGTGGGGATGGCCAGGCTTCTGGTCTGGGGCAAGGTCACTCAATCTCCAGGATGAGGTCGTCGCCTTCTAGTGTCATGTCCTTGGTCACGTGGACCTTGCGGACAGTGCCCTCCATGGGTGAGGTCACCACAGTCTCCATCTTCATGGCACTGAGCACGCACAGGGGCTGGCCCTTGGCCACCTTGGCTCCTGCTGCCACCTTGATGTCTATCACCTTCCCCGGCATGGGTGCCCCAATCTGGCCCTTCACATCCTTCAGGGCCTTGGGGTGGAAGTGCATCTCCTGCAGACAGGACAGAGCAGGCATGAGGCACAGCGGGGCCAGCCCATCCGCACCACCTGGATGGCCCTGGGGGAGCCGCACCTTCATGGCTTGGGTGTCCTTGACCAGGATGGACCGCAGCTGCCCGTTGAGCTCAAAGAAGACCTGCCTCTGGCCGGCCCGGTTCAAGTCGCTCATAGCCAGGGCTTTGATGTGCAGCGTCTTGCCCCGCTCCAGCTCCACCTGGAAGAAGGGCTTGGAGGCTCAGAGCTGGGGGGCAGGTCTAGGGAGAGTAGCCCCCTGACCCTGGCCACAGGGCAGTCCCCCACCCTGGGTCTTGGCTCTTCACTTGTGAAGGTAACTCTTGGTCTCAAGGGTCCTTTCTGCTCCCAAAGCTTGCTAGGCTAGGGGACAGCCAAGCCAAAGCCTGGCGCTCTGGGGCAGGGGCGCGGCGTGGAGTGTGGGCAACACCAGAGCCACTGACCTCAAACTCCTCTGCGATTTTGGGTCCCTGCAGGAAGAGGCGGGTATTGAGACTATCCAGGGGGCCAAAGGTGGCCGTGAAATCCTTGAAGTGGGCAAAGACGTCAGGGTACATGGCTGCTGAGAGCACATCCTCTGGGGTCACGTCCTCCCCATGCCGATCTATCAGCTCCTTCTCCAGTGCTTGCAGGTCAAGGGGCGGGAGGGAGGCTCCGGGCCGCCCCTCCACCCTGGGCAGGTCCTTCAGCACCTGGGGAACAAAGCAGAGGGTTAGGCCTGATTCCTGTACCCAATCCCCACCCCCCATCACACTGGGCCTTTCCTACCTTGGAGCGGAAGGGCTCAGGGAAGCCCCCATGGGGGACGCCAATGTAGCCCTGCAGGAACTCCACCACCGAGCGGGGGAAGGACAGCTCTTCTGCCTGGGCTTCAGCCTCTGCCCGGCTCAACCCATTCTGTACCATAAACTGGGCTAGGTCCCCCACAATCTTGGAAGAGGGTGTCACCTGAGGAGAAGGACCCCCTGCAGGTCAGGCTGCCAGGCACCTAACGGAGGCCCCAAGGCAGGAGCATGCAGGCCTGTGCATCAGGTAGGAGACGGGGCCTGGCTCACCTTGATGAGGTCGCCCAGCATCTGGTTGGCCTCCACGTAGGCCTTCTTGACCTCCTTGAACTTGGAGCCAAGCCCCATGCTGTGGGCCTGGAAGTGCAGGTTGGTGTACTGGCCCCCTGGGATCTCGTTCTCATACACATCCGAGTTGCCAGACTTCATGGTGGCCGTGCAGTCAAAGGCAGCATACAGCCCCCGAGCGCCCTCCCAGTACTCGCTGTAGTCAAACACTCGCTCCAGGGGCACCCCTGCGGGGAGGCCAGAGTCGGGAGAGGGCTCAGGAGCGTGCAGCACTCCCAGACCCAGGGCTGGCTCAGGCCCCACCTCGGACTCAGGTGACAGGAGGTGACAAGGCCACAGTAGGGTGTCTGGATTCTAGGTAATCCTGTCTGCTGACAGCAGTGGCAGCCGTGGCCTCGACAGGGATAGGGGCATGGTTGTGGGCTGTTGCTCTTCCTACCTGTATCCAGGGGAGTCCCTCGGGTACAGGCCACCAGGGCCCCCATGCTGGGCTGTGAGGTCATCCCGGACATGGAGTCGGCTGCCACATCCACCACATCAGCCCCAGCCTGGGCGCAGGCCAGCATGGCTGCCACGCCTGCGCCAGACGTGTCGTGGGTGTGGATGTGCAGTGGGAGGTCAGGGAAGCGGTCCCGGAGGGAGCTGACCAGCATGGTGCAGGCCGTGGGCTTCAGCAGCCCTGCCATGTCCTGCAGGGTGGGGCAGAGAGGAGATGGTACAGAGGGGGCACAGTGTGCCTGTAGGGGAGCACATGGCGGGGCAGACGGACAAGTGGCTGCAGCACCTTGATGCATAGGATGTGGGTGCCGGCTCGCACCAGCTCTTCCGCCAAGCCCATGTAGTACTGCAGCGAGTACTTGGTGCGGCTGGGGTCCGCCACGTCCCCCGTGTATGAGATGGCGGCCTCCACCACGCCTCCCGCGCTGCCCGCCGCCTCCATGCCCAGCAGCATGTTGGGCAAGTAGTTGAGAGAGTCGAAGATCCGGAAGACGTCCATGCCGTTCTCTTTAGCCACCTCACAGAACCTGAATGGGTGGGAGAGCGCAGGGCTGAGTCCCACATGCTGCACCTGCACGCGCATTCCTGGCCTGCCCTGCTGCCCCTGGGGGGCGAGGTCTGGGGTCTGGTGTCCACAGGCGGGTGAGGCTGCATACAGCAGTGTGGACAAGGCCTCTTCCAGGGCAGCCTGCCCTGGGCGCAGCGTGGCCAGTGTATGCCCAGGCCCGGGGACTGGCTGGGGGAGTCGCTCGGTAAAGGAGTGGCGCTGTGGGAGAGGACACTGAATGAGGAGTCCTGAGGCCTGGGTTCTAATCCCAGCTCTCTACCGAGGGGCCTAGGACAAGTCATCTGCCCTCTCGGGGCCTCCACTGCCCCATGGGTGAAATGAGTGATCTAGAACCTTCTGGTTCTACAGCTACAAATCACTTCCTAACATTTGCAAACAGCAGCCCCTGCTGAGTGCCACCACAGAAAGACTTGGTTTCGAGCCCGCTGTGGGGAGTGCAGGCCACTGCGATGTGGCCTGGTGCCCGCAGGGCCACACCTTGCAGCGTCTGCCCACCCCAGCCCAGGCTCACTTGAAGACCACATTGTCGGGGTAATTGGTGTAGCCCACGGCATTGGCCCCCCGCAGCAGCATCTGGAATGGGATGTTGGGGATGAGCTCCCGGAGCTCCTGCAGCCGCCGCCAGGGGCACTCATACAGGAAGCGCATGGCGACGTCAAACGTGGCTCCTGCACGGGACCGAGAGGCCCAGGTCAGCTCCACGTGGCTCGGGGACCCCACCAGGCCCCGCAGCCTGAGCGTCCAGCTCCAGTACCGGGCTCTGTTCACCTCCAGGGTGCCTCGTGTTCCCAGCTCTGACCCCACAGGTTTTCCCCTTTGCTGATCCCCCGGGTGGACCAGGCTCGTTTGTGTCCTCTCTGTGCTCCCTTCGCGGCCCCCAAGACTTCCTCCCTCCAGTTCTGTGCTCCAGCGAGCTAACAGGCTGGCGCCTCCTCCCTGACCCTGGGCCTCCCCCCAGTGCCCGGCCTCAGCTCTGCAGCCTCCCGTGGGCCCAGCATCAGGCCTGCCCAGAGTGGGCACCAGCCGCGTTCAATGAACTAATAAATGCTGTGCTGCTTCAGTTCTCACATTTGGTTTTCTCAACGTTAACATCGTTAGCTTGTCCCCAGTGGCCTGGGCGTTTGGGGCTGGCCACAGGGTGGGTACGCAGCTCCTGCCAGGCACTAGCCAACATTCCAGCCCTCCAACCTACCTCCCCAGTTCTCCATGCTGAAGAGCTTGCTGAAGTTGTGGGTGACGTAGGGCGCAATCTTCTTGAGGTCGTGGGTGCGCACACGAGTGGCCAGCAGTGACTGGTGGGCATCCCTGAAGGTCGTGTCCATCAGCAGCAGGCCCTGGTGGTTCCGAACAGCTCGGGCAAAGCCTTCGGGCCCCTCCCGCAGCAGAATGTCCCTGAATCCGGCCGGGGGCGGGCCTAGGGCAGACAGGAACATTGGCACGCATCCTGCAGGTGGCTACCTCCTGTCTCTCCCATGAGTTAGCAGAATGGATCTCACCTACCGATGGGCACTGCAGGGACAGTGGGGTCCGTAGGGCTGGGGCTGGCCTTGATGGGGATTGGGGTGGTGGGACCGTTCACCATGACGTGTCCTAGGGGGAGAGCAGGCAGTGGGGCAGAGTCTGAGTTGAGAGCAGCAGTGACACCAGGTGGGCTTGGGGCTGGGGCAAGCCTCCAGGACACCCAGTCCTCCAACTGGCCCCTGTCCTCTCCAAAGCCAGGCCCTCCTGGGTCCAGGCAGTGGGGACTTATTGGGGGCCACATGGATGGAAAAGGGGAGTCTCTGAGATCAGGAGCAAGGAGGGCGGGTGGACTGGCAGGGCAAGGAGGGTGCATCAGGAAGGGCTGGGGTCAGGCAGGGGCAGGAGCGAGGCATCTAGGAGGGCAGAGAAGGGCAGTGTCGGGCCAGACCGAGATAGTGTAGCAGCTTCTGGGCCCGGTTCTGTGCAGGTCGCAGCTGGAACAGCTCTGGGTTCTCGTCTATGAACTGGGTGTCCACGGTGCCTGCCAGGAACTGCTGGTTGTTGAGCACGTTCTGCAGGAAGGGGATGTTGGTCTGCAGGACAGAGGCAGGTGGGGGTCACCGCGCAGCATGGACAGGAAAGGGAGAGAGAGGCTGCAGTTGCCACCCTGTGCGAAGGGGCGTTCTCCATCCTTCAGCCTTCAACCCTCAACCCTCCCCTCATCTGGCAGAGTCCCCTAAGCTATCAGGGGCTGACCTGCTCCTTCCACCCCTGCCCACCCCAAAGTGTATGCTGAATGCCACCCCCTCCTCCTCCCCAGGGGTCTGGAAACACACACCTCCTCCCCTCCCTACAGCCCAGGACACGGCCAAGCCTTTCCTGCAGCAGCATAGCCTAAAGCAGCCACCCTCTCTCTGTCCCAGCCACGCTTCCTGAAAGAGGCCCCTGCCCCCCCAAGCCCACGCTCTGACACTGCCCAGGTGGCCGCCTCCTGGCCAAGTCCAGCAGGCATGCTCCCACGCTGATGCTCTTGCCCTGGGCTTCCTCCCACACCACGCTGGGTGGCCTCGTCCTGGGCCTGCAGCTCCAGTGACAGCTTCCATTCCCAGAGCCAAAACCCAAGGGTAGACAGAATGGCCTCACAGAAGCTCAGCAAGTCCCAGACCATCCTCCCACCTGCTGCCCTGTCGCCCTCGGCCTAGGCGGGTGCTTCACCAGCTACTCAGTCACCAAAGCCTGCACCCAGCATCTGCACCACCCACTCCTCCCATGTCACTGGTCAAGCTGGACGGTCCTATGGCCACTTCTAGACCCTATGGCCTCTCCTCCATCTCCAGGCCACAACTTCCGCTGGCCTTCCTCATCATAGCCGCGTCCAGCCACACCAGATGCGCCGTGTGCGCTCACCCTCCTGGGAAATGCTTCCTGGATGTCTCAAGGCCTTTGTCCCCTCCTCTTTCTAGCACATCCCTGTGGAATCAGCTGCTGGAACCACCCCCCCCCCAGGCCCATCATCCAGTGCTCGTCTGTGTTCCTCGCTCGCCTGGGAGCGCTCTGGGGACAGGGTACTGTTCGAGCCACTTGCATCTGTGGGCTTTGTGCACAGGGACCCTCGGTTCTGCTAATTAAATGGCTGGGTGACATGAGGCTGGGGCAGGGCGAGTATAACCCAGAGGCTACACGGGGACCTGGGAGCCAGCACTGCAAGAGATGCCCCATGACTGAGGCCCATGGCTGGGATCCCTGTGAGCATGGCATGTGGCTGTGTGGCTTCATCCCCGGTTTCTGCTTCAGAGAAAGCATCTCCGTGCTTTACAAGTTCTGCTGGCACCTTCATTAGGGACTCAAGGTGCAACACGGACCTCTTCGGGAGTGCACCCCTTAGAGTTCCTATCACCCAGACAAGAAAGGTGCCTCCTGCACCATCATCTGACAGGCGGTCACTGCAGAGTGGGGCCCAGTCAAGAATGCCTGTGCCTGTCTGGTGTGGCAGGTCTGCTTCTGAGCCTAGCCCCTGTCCCTCCTAAAGAGATGGGGACATGTCAACAGGGCCAAGGTATGGCATTTGAGAGGGGAGACAGCTGGTTAAACCATCTAAAGAGCCCAGAGCCACATAAGAGCAAGTAGGAATGATCCCGAGAGGCCTCCCTGTCCCAGCCTGCACTTCTCTTTTGTAGATCCTGCCTCTGTAACTACTGGGCATCCTTCATCACCCTCTGTACCGGAAGCTCCACGGGGGCAGGAACCAGGCCCATCTGGCTCCTGACATACCCCAACTCCCAGCACAAGGCAGCACATGATAGACGCAAGGATAAACATCTATGTTTAGAGTCCATGAAAACATTTGTGATGAGAACAGGAACAAAGAAGTATCTGATGCCAGCGCTGACCAGAACCGGGATCCAACCCCTTTCATTTCACAAACGGGACAGCTGAGGCCCAGGGAGTGGCAAGAGTAAGAAAGGCTCCCCGCTGCCAGGAGTGAAGTCTCTTCCCCTACAAAGTGCACGAGTCCGCGCAACTAATCCCCTGGCCCACAGGAGCAAAGCGTCGCAGTGGTTAAGTAACTTGCCAGGCAGGATTAGAATTCCAGTCTCTGGTTTCCCTGGGTTCCAGCCACCTGACCCCAGGGATGGTGTCTGGAGGGAGAAGAACCAGGAAGGGTGGGGTTTAGGTAGCCTGAGGATGAGGATGAGGAGATACAGGGGACGTGGTGACTTCTGTTAGCCAACTGGGCAGACCACTAGTGGTGGCAGGATCAAGGTCCCGACCCCCCGAAGCCCTGGCCCTCTGAGACGGGAGGCGGGCACCACCCTCACCTCACACCAGGAGCCCTTTCTCGGGGAGCTCGTCCTGGGCTGCTGGCCCACAGGGGAAGCGGGGGAGGGAGCGGCTCAAGAGCGCGAAGACACCGGGCTTCCGCGCCACGCACACCCAGGCGGAGGCCGCCAGGCTCCGAGCGCCTGGCCGGGCGGGCGGGGAAGCCGCGGAGAGAGGGAGACAGGGAGAGAGGGAGGGAGGGAGGGAGGGACTGGGACAGGGCGGAGCGGCGGGGGCGGGGCGCCTGCCGGGAGGCCGAGCCCTGTCGGCCCCACCCCGCAGCAGCCCAGCCCGGGGCGCTGCCCCGGGCCCCCCCACCCCGAGCCCCGTGCCTGTTGGAGACCCTCCACGTGACTCGGTGATGCAGAACGGTTATGACCTTCAGCGTGTGTCTGTGAACGCGAGGGTCCCAGTAACAGTGCGGGTTTGCGCCCGGCCCTGCCGGTGGGTGCAGGGACGTGTGGGTGTGTGAGCATGTGTGGGTGTGTTGGGGAGGGTGCCCAGCGACATGTGACAAAGACTCCAGTCTCTGGGAGATGAAGGGGCCCTCGAGCAGGCGCTTTGTCTGGCTGTCCGCAGCGTGAGGTTCGCGCCGCGGCGGGCGCCCGTGCGGTGCAGGATGCCGGGGCGCCAGGGCGGCCGGGGCGCGCGCCCGTGCCGGGGTGAGTGCGCTGCGGCAGCGCCAGGGGGCAGCGCGGCGGGCCCGCGCCGGCCCGGGCCTCGGGCGTGACTGGGCGCCACCCGTGGGCGCTGCAGTGGTCGCGTGTCCCCGTGACCTCGGGAGGCCGCCGGGCCCGAGTGGATTTCCGCGTGCCCCTCCCCGTCCGCCCTCCACGTGCGTGTCAGCGACGCGCGCGCCTCGGCGCGTACCCGCTCGCCTGTCGCCGCCGCCGCCACAGCGAACCGCGCCGGGGAAAGGTGCCGGAACCGAGCGAGCCGGGGCCGCGGGCCCAAGCGCCATGGGCCGCAGGGAGGGCGGCAGGCAGCCGGTCGTCCCCGGGCCTCGCCCCCGCGGGAGAGCGGCCTGGAGTCGGCGGGGGCCGGCCGGGCCCGCGGGGAGGCCGGCCCGCGCCCCATGAGCGACAGACACCAGGTGAGGGGGCTGCGGGCCGTGCAGCTCGGGACTGGCTGGGGAGGGGCCACGGGCCACACAAGGGGGCTGAGGGGGAACCGTCCCCAGCGGGGGAGGGGATGGCGCGGAGTGGGGAGGGGGATGGCGATTTCAGGGGACGCCAGGGAAAGGAAGTTCCGGGACCCTCCCTGCTCTCGGCCCACCTCCGCTTCCTGCCTTATGCCTCACCTTGTCCCCAGCTTCTGGACTCCCCCTAACTGCTTGGGAAATGTGACCTTTACTCTGGGGGGCCTGGCCCTAAAGGCCCCAGTCTTCCCTAGTCCCTGGAGGACCCCTTGGACCTCTGACCCAGTCCCTCCCCAGGCCAGGCTCTTGGAAGCTGGCTCCTGGGACAGTGCCCTGGGCACGAGTGGGCACCTGCACCAGCCCCACCTGTGCCTGGGCTGTGGCCCTTCCCTACAGGGCGCTCACCATGGCCCCACCGCTCCTGCTGCTGTTGCTGGCCAGTGGAGCGGCTGCATGTCCCCTGCCCTGCGTCTGCCAGAACCTGTCCGAGTCACTCAGCACCCTTTGTGCCCACCGAGGCCTGCTGTTTGTGCCGCCCAACGTGGACCGGCGCACGGTGGAGCTGCGGCTGGCTGACAACTTCATCCAGGCCCTGGGGCCACCTGACTTCCGCAACATGACAGGGCTGGTGGACCTGACGCTGTCTCGCAATGCCATCACCCGCATTGGGGCCCGCGCCTTTGGGGACCTGGAGAGCCTGCGCTCCCTGCACTTGGATGGCAACAGGCTGGTGGAGCTGGGCACGGGCAGCCTGCGGGGGCCTGTCAACCTGCAGCACCTCATCCTCAGTGGCAACCAGCTGGGCCGCATCGCGCCAGGGGCCTTTGATGACTTCCTGGACAGCCTGGAGGACCTGGACCTGTCCTACAACAACCTCCGCCAGGTGCCCTGGGCGGGCATTGGCGCCATGCCTGCCCTGCACACCCTCAACCTGGACCACAACCTCATCGACGCGCTGCCCCCGGGCGCCTTCGCCCAGCTCAGTCAGCTCTCCCGCCTGGACCTCACCTCCAACCGCCTGGCCACACTGGCGCCCGACCCGCTCTTCTCTCGGGGGCGTGACGCGGAGGCTTCGCCTGCCCCCCTGGTGCTGAGCTTCAGCGGGAACCCCCTGCACTGCAACTGCGAGCTGCTGTGGCTGCGGCGGCTGGTGCGGCCCGACGACCTGGAGACCTGCGCCTCCCCGCCAGGCCTGGCTGGCCGCTACTTCTGGGCAGTGCCCGAGGGCGAGTTCTCCTGTGAGCCGCCCCTCATCGCCCGCCACACGCAGCGCCTCTGGGTGCTGGAGGGCCAGCGGGCCACACTGCGGTGCCGGGCCCTTGGTGACCCTGTGCCCACCATGCACTGGGTCGGCCCTGATGACCGGCTGGTTGGCAACTCCTCCCGAGCCCGGGCTTTCCCCAACGGGACCCTGGAGATTGGGGTGACAGGTGCCGGGGACGCAGGGGGTTATACCTGCATTGCCACCAACCCCGCTGGAGAGGCCACAGCCCGAGTAGAGCTTCGGGTGCTGGCCTTGCCCCACGGCGGGAACACCAGTGCCGAGGGGGGCCACCCCGGGCCCTCGGACATTGCTGCCTCGGCTCGCACTGCTGCTGAGGGTGAGGGGACTCTGGAGTCTGAGCCAGCAGTGCAGGTGACAGAGGTGACCGCCACCTCAGGGCTGGTGAGCTGGGGGCCGGGCCGGCCAGCTGACCCTGTGTGGATGTTCCAGATCCAGTACAACAGCAGCGAGGATGAGACCCTCATTTACCGGTGAGGATGCATGGGTGGTGACCCCTCACCCAGCTCTGCCCTTGGCCACCCCCCACTGCCCACTCCGCGGTTTGCCTACGGCTCCCCTTCCCTTGGCATGCTCGCACCCCACCCCCCCTCGGAGGAGCAGTGGCCTGGCCTGGCACGGCTGCGTGGGGGAATCAGGGCTGCCCGGAGGGTCTCCAGCAGAGCTGGGCAGGCTCCCTGGGCGGCGAGTGGCGGTTGGGGTCTGTGCTGCAGCATGTGGTCGCGCGCACGTTATTTCTGCCTCTGCTGGTGCCTCCCCGTGCCCCCTCCCCCCCGCCCCCAGCATCCTCTTCGGCTTGCCTTGGGCCTGTGTGTCAGTGTGCACACCCATCTGTCCCCTAGCATGGTCTCCTGTCCCACACGCATGTGCCTGTGTCTCTGCCTTCTTGAGTGAACATGCCAGGCTTGTGTGGTCTCAGGGAGGGGACGTTCAGAGCTGGGAGCATGGGGTTGAGGCAGACTTGGAACGGGGCTGCAAGGTGCTGGCTGTGGGAGGTGGGGCTGGACCCCAGCCTGGGGCTCTGACCACCTGCCTCTGCCTGCAGGATTGTCCCAGCCTCCAGCCACCACTTCCTGTTGAAGCACCTGGTCCCTGGTGCTGACTACGACCTCTGCCTGCTGGCCCTGTCACCCGCTGCTGGGCCCTCAGACCTCACGGCCACCAGGCTGCTGGGCTGTGCCCACTTCTCCACGCTGCCAGCCACACCCCTGTGCCATGCCCTGCAGGCCCATGTGCTGGGCGGGACCCTGACTGTGGCCGTGGGGGGTGTGCTGGTGGCTGCCTTACTGGTCTTCACTGTGGCCTTGCTGGTTCGGGGCCGGGGGGCTGGGAATGGCCGCCTCCCCCTCAAGCTCAGCCACGTCCAGTCCCAGACCAACGGCGGCCCCAGCCCCACGCCCAAGACCCACCCGCCTCGGAGCCCCCCACCACGCCCCCAGCGCAGCTGCTCCCTGGACCTGGGGGACGCTGGGTGCTACGGCTACGCCAGGCGCCTGGGAGGGGCCTGGGCCCGGCGGAGCCATTCGGTGCACGGGGGGCTGCTCGGGGCGGGATGCCGCGGTGTGGGCGGCAGCTCAGAGCGGCTGGAGGAGAGTGTGGTGTGAGGGAGGCCAGCGCCTGTGCTCTGAGGCACGGGCAGGGGGCCAGGGCACTGCCCGGCCTAGCGGTCCCTCCTCGGTTTTTATTCTCGGTACCTCAGGCTCCTCTGTGTACTGGGCAGGACAGGGAGCCCTCTCCTCGGTTCTGGCCTCCAGACTAGGGTAAGGGGACGGGTCCCTCTGACAGGTGCTCACAGCCACCGAGGCAGGCGCTGCAGCCACCAAGTGGGAGTCTTGTTTTTATTTATAATAAAATTGTGGGGGACACCTCAGTGCTAGTCTCTGGTCTCCTCCGGCTAGATCCCCTGGGGAGAGGATGGGACACGGGTGGCAGAGGCACACAGGCCAGGACAGGCGTTGGGGCTGCAGGTCCTCCCCCCGCCCTGCCTCATCTGCCCGAGGGGGCAGCACAGGGTGGGGCGGGGGGCAGGGGCTGGTGTCTTATGACCCAGCCCTAAAGGAGCCGAGGCCTGGCAGGTCGCCTGAGCTCTGCAGGCTTCTGCACTCGGACCTGTAAGTGCAGAGCGTGCCCCTTCCTGGCAGGTGGGGACAGGAAACGGTGCCCTGCACCTGTAAAGCCGGGCACGCGGCACTCAACATGAGCATCTTCCCCAGCAGACGTGGCACGTGCCAGCCCGCAGGGTGCCAGCAGGACCGGACTTAGCAACAGGAAGAGGTGGGAGATGGTACAGCCCTTCCGGGCAGACAGAGGGACTTGCGTTGGCACTATTCTTCTGAGCACAACTCACTAAAAAGTCCCTATGGCTCCACTGTTGACAGCCTTGTCCACCTTCTCTCAGGGCATCTTCTAGATTTGTAAGATGCCATCCTAAAGGGACTGGAAAGGGCTGGGAATCCCACTGCCCTGCTGTCAGACTGGGACCCTCTAGAAGGTTCCTGCCAGTACTGCAGGCCCCAGTGAGACTGGCTGCAGCTGCTCCACTGACTCCCCTTGTCACTGTGCCCTGGGCTTTCCTGGAAAGATGGCCCTGGGTCTCCTCCCCGCAAGAAGACAGCTGGATAGGGGTGCATGTGGCCACTCCCCTGCTCTAGCCCCCTATCTAGACACCAGACAGTCCAAGGCCAGGGACCCTGCTCTGCCTCCTCTGCCAGGACCCTGGCCAGGCCCCTGTGGCCTCCCAAACAATCTGCCCCGGACGCGGGCTGGGCAGCATCACGCCGACACCCAAGTGCCCACAGGCGCAGGTGGCCCTCAGCCACCTCAGCAGCTGCTACATGGAAACACAAAGTGGGCACTGGCACCCCAGGGACGCAGTGGCGCCGGCCTGTGGCTGGCCGCAGCGGATGCACTGGGGTTTCCGGGGCTACGCTCCAGAGTGCGTACGTGCACGCGTGCATGGCCTGCGCTGCCAGCCCCAGAACACACTGGATGTGGCGCCAGAGCCTGGTCTGAGGAAATGGGAGCAAGGTCCCCGACAGACGAGTGGGGGCGAGAGCTGTCTGAGAGGGTGTGGGGGGCAGAGCGCATGGGCGCGCGGGATGCCCGGGGACAGGAGCACCAGGCCCGCGGGGCGCGGCACTGGCGGGAGGCTAGGGCACAGCAAGAATCAGTAGCTTGGTTCTCCGTATGCTTGGGGAGGACATGGCACCCCCAGACACCCAAAACCTTGTCCTGCTGCTGGCCCCCGTGATCATGGGCCAGCGTGTCCCCTTCTCCACCTTGTGGCGGGAGGAGCTAAGGTGGAGGATGCTCCTGGGCCCCCCAGGGTGCGGGACAGGTGCAAGGTCCTACGGCCCAAGGGACTAGCTTGCCGCACAGGTAGGACCTGGGTGCTGACGGTGAGGAGAGGAACCGGGACACAGTCACAGGCCCCAGCCAAGACCACCAGGCTGGGGACAGGCAAGGGGTGGGGACAGCCCAGGTCATCCCATTGTGGTCACAGTGTACACTGGCCAGACAGCTCCTCCCAACACTGAAGCAGCACAGGACACCTCTGCCAGCAAAACCAGCCCCGTGGCAAGTGCGGGCTGAGCAGATGCTACACCGTTGCCCTGTGTGCAGGGCAGGGACCCCCTGGCTCCCCACAGAAGAGTGCGGACCCCCAGCATCCGGGAAACTTGCTGCTCCCTCTCAAGTGGCCCAGAAGCCTCTGTCAAAAGGTCTCTGCACTGGGGCAATTGCTGGGACCAGCCACAGAGCTGTGCAGACAGATAAATGACCATGGGGTCCTGAGGGGACAGCACTGTCCCCGTGCCCCGACCCCACCCAGCCCAGCCTCCACACCGGCCTGGGCTGGAGGAAGCTGCAGGGAGGACGAGCCGAGGTGGAGAGGCCTTCAGCCGGCGCCCCACAGACCCCAGAGAGCCTGAGGGAGGAGCTCCCACGGTGGCCGAGGGCCAGGCCCTGTCCCTCCGGCCCTTCTTGCCCTGCCATGCTGAGGGTGGCACCCACGGAACGCATGGGCAGGTGCTGGCTTCAAAGAACAAGGCAGTATTTCCTGGCTGTGAATGCCTCTCTAGCTCCACGCGCTAGCGACAGAGCCCAGCAAAGAGGCGGCGGGCATGTGGGACCCTCGCAGGCAGGGTGGCCATCGCCGCCAGGCGAAGGCACACTGAGCCGCAGACCCTCCGAGGGTAGAGCCACCCCCTCACCCCCTGCTCACCACCCCGCCCCTGCCAGCTGTCTCTGAAGCACCCGACATCGTCACACACCAGGCCCGGGTGAGGAAGCAGCGGGGGCTGGCAGGGGGTCTGACTACGCAACACGCCCTCATCCACACAGGGCGCAGGCTCGTGCTTAGGATGGCCCCATTTTCCTGAAATTAAGAATGACCTGGGGAACTTGTCCAAAACACAGGCTCTGGGGCCTTGACCCAAACCCGTGGGATCAGGGTTTCCAGAAGGGGCTGGTAGTATCGAACACACACTCCGGATGATTCTGACCCCAAGGGGGCAGGAAACGGCGTGGGTATCCCCAGAACAAGACTCCTGATGTGGGGCTCAGGCCCGTGCACCAAAGTGTCTGAGGAAGAGCTCTGGGGACCAGGCCAACTTCAGGGACGCTGAGGAGCGAGCAAGGGCAGCCTGGTGCCCGCGGTGTCAAAGCAGCCGGGAGAGGCCAACGTGCGGCCAAGACTAAGGGAGCCGCTGCCCGATCAAGCCGCAGGCAGGGCCATGTGCCAGCCCCCCGGCAGGGATGCGAATGACCGTGGGACCCTCCGAGGACCAGGGCCAAAGGTATGTGGGCGCCGCAGCCTCTCACCTTCACGCCTCGGACGCGGAACTCAGCAAGGGCTCTGCTCATCTTGGTGGCGGCCGTGGGGTGGTCTTTGCCGTGGGCGATGACTTTGACCAGCAGGGAGTCATAGTGGGGGGAGATGACAGCTCCTTGGAAGGCAGAGGCATTGTCCAGGCGGATGCCCATGCCCTCTCCGCTCCGGAACACCTAGGGGACAGGCGAGACGTCGGGACCCAGCTTGGAGGCTGCAGTCGGGCTGCCCCTGCCCCAGGCTGGCCACGTGGGCTCCGCCGTGTGCTGAGGGCCGGGCACGGGGCACCCGGGGCAAATCCCCACTCTGGCTCGCCAGGTTTTGCTCTGTTTCTACTGGTAAACCCAGAGGTACAACCCCTTCCACGTCCCACACAGTCCTGGCAGCCTGCTCCCTGGGCTGACGTGCAGGGGACAAGGAAGGTGAAGCCCCGCCAACCCCAGGGCTGTGTGCGTGGCCCAGCCCAGCACAGAGAGGGCCTGGGTAGCAGGGCCAGCCCCGCCTCTGTTCCTGGGGCCGAAACCCTCCAACCTTCTGTCGCCTGCCTGACCAGCCCTCTTGCACCCATTCCTTCATGTGTCCCTTCGTTCATGTGTCGCGGGGATGCAGTGTCCGCTGCAAGCCAGACGCTGCCAATCGGCTGCTGGCGGAAGTCCCTGCTCACGCGGGGCTCCCAGATGAGTAAGGAGATGCACAGACTGGTGCAGGGACACTTTGGGACAATGAGTGAGAACAAGAGACCAGGCAGGCTGGCCAAGGGGTTTTGTTTTTAACATGCGGGTGATGGGGAAGGCCTAGGCACCCGCCCACACCCCGTCCTTCCCTTTGCTTGCGGGAGGGGAGGCAAAGGAGGACGCGGCCAGAGATACGGAAATACCGAGGGCGGAAGAGGGCCAGATGCGGGAGGGACACCCAGCTGCGTGGGCCCCAGCTCCCCATCGCAGCACAGAAGCGAACTGGGAGCGCAAGCGGGTCAGGGAGACCTACGGACACGGACAGAGGCAGCAGGGAGAGCAGCTCGGTGCAGGGGAGACAGGCTGGGGTGTCAGGGGTGGTGCTAACACCCGCACACGCAGTGGCACCCATCACAGGCCTGTGGGGAGATGGAGCTCCCACAGGGAGAGCCTCCCCAGGGGTAGGGGACCCGCCAGGCACACATTAGGAAGACGGGGAGTTGGGGCACAGCCCAGAGGGGCTCGGGACACCCACCGTACCATGTTTCTGCTGCTAAGGGACAGAGGCCTGTGTTCAATAAAGAGGAACTTAATAAAATATTTAAGGGTGGACGCTCAGCTGTGAGCAGGAACTGTCAGCTAAAAATACTCTGTGGTAAACCAGGCCCGAGGAGCCAGGCTTGGGAGTGGGGGTGGAGGGAGCAGAGAAGCCAGGCCGCTGGGCAACTCGGCCTCAGGCTGCCCCCGCCTACAGGCTCTGATCCTTCCAGAAAGGGATGCGGGCGGCCAGCTCCCTGCTGCCCTGCGGCTTTCAGAATCCAGAGTGCCCCGTCCCTGACCCGCCTTGGTGTCCCCACCAGACCCTGGGCCCTCTGCCCTGGACTCTGGGGCAGAACCTGGCTCCCCACTGTCCTGCCCCCTCGGGGGCTCAGGCGGATGGGGAGGCACTGACCAGCAGACTGGCGGGCGCTGCTGACACGCGGGACCCGGAAGGCGAGGGGCCCGGGCACCGCGAGAGGCCGAGGGCTCCTGCCTGTAGCTGGCAGGGGAGGGGACCGAGAGCTTTCGGCGACCAATTGGCTGGGCCTGGTGCTGAGGTGAGCCTCCCAGAGAAGGCAGAGGTCCTACTGTGCCGGGAGCCTTGCCACCCACCGCCCGTGCCCTTCCCATGGCAGCTCTCTCCCCCACCACGGCCGCCCTGAATTCTGCCTCTCAGGCTCCTTCCTGCGCCACCATCTCCCTGACTCCCGCCCTCACTGCTGATGGCTCTCCCTGCACTGGGACAGCGGGGCCAGCCCTCTGCTGCCCGACCCTGGGTCCTGCCTTGCCAGCCCTCCTCCCTCAGCCTGCGGGCAGGACAGGCCCAGCCACTCCGCCCCGCCAGCAGCAAGGACTTGGGCTCCTGGTGGAAGATGGAAGAGTCAAGGGCTGGGCTTCATTGCTGGGGAGCCCGCATGTCAGTCACTCCAGGAAGCCAGTCTACTCCCGGTTCCCACGCAGCTCCCCACTGGCTTCCTCCCTGTCTGAGTGCGCGGCGGCTGCGTTCCCCGAATGCTGTCCCTTTCCTCTTGGGCACCACTCGACTCCCATAACTCCCATGACTCTTCAGAGCAGCCCAAGAGTGTTATCCCTGTGGCGACCTGGCACTGCAGCCCTGGGTGCCGTGGAGTGGCAGCCTGGCCTGCGAGCGTCGTCACAGACTGAGACCAGCATCTCACTGTTGGAATGTCACCCACCTCAATGCGGCCAGTGTCCGGCTGGAAGCTGCGTGCGGGATCCTCCGTGGTGACCCGGCACTGGATGGCGCAGCCGTTGATGCGGATGTTCTCCTGCCGCAGGCCCAGGTCGGGCAGGCTCCTGCCCTCGGCCACGTGGATCTGGGCATGGACCAGGTCCACGCTGCAGGCGGCAAAAGAAGACAGAAGGAGGAAGGAGCAGAGCGTGAGGCGGGGTGGCCGGCCCTGCGGCAGGGGACGGCCACAGACTCTCGCCAGCCTGCGCAGCCAGCTGCTCCCGACCATGGCTCCATCGCCCCCTGCCCTGCTCCTGCCAGGACGCCGGCAGCGGCTCTGCAGTCTAAGTGGCAGAACACGCGGCGGCTGAACAGGGGCCCGCTCCCCCGGGGATCTCTCCACTCTCCTGTCTCCCCGACCCAATTCCTCCCCGGAAGCCTAGACTTGAAGCCTCAGCAGATCTCTAGGTCAGAGGGTCGGGACACCTCACGCTTGGAGGCTGTGGGGGGCAGGCCGTGAGAAAACCAGCGAGTGATGGCCAGGCTCGCCAAGAACCGCGGCTGTCGGGGGCCTGTGCAGCTGGGTGCTGGCGTGCCCAGACCCCCAGGGGTGGTTTTAGAGTACAGGCCTCTCCACCTTTGCACGGTTTTAAAAGCTCAGCCTTTCTGACTGCCATGCTCCTAAGGACAGTAACAAATCCCAGGGACAGCTGTTAAAAAAAAAAAAAACTCCAGGTTGTAAATTTATTGTCACCAAGGCTTGTGGTAAGGACAGCCTGGAAACTACACTGGCAGATTTCCCTCAGTGTTTTGTGTTGCCTCCTAGGCCACGTCACAGCCGCGAGGACGATCATTGCTTATCGCCTTATCGCCGTGTGGCGCGCCAGGACAAGGGCCGGGCTCTTCCCGTGCCTGCGCTCCACGCTCCACAACGGCGCCCGGACCACCACTCTCATTCTGTCAGAGGAGGGGCTCGAGGGTCACAGAGGCTGTAGCTCGCCCAGGCTCTATGTAGCTCGGGCCCCGGAGGAACCTGAACCCCTGTCTGTCTGAGAAAACCCTTGCCGCAGAGCACAGACGTCCACCCGACAGAGCAGCCTCGGGCCGGCTCAAGGCAGACAGCGATTCACAGTGCATGACGGGGAAAGGCGCAAGGAGATGGAGTGAGGCTGGGCGTCGGCAAAGACTCCGACCTTCACCTCCGGGGAGTCGGGAGTCCGGTGGCCTTCGTGTGCCCGCCGGGCAAGGGCAGCCACCCTGGCAGCATCCTCAGTCTCAGGTGGGGCCGGGGGTTGGGCAAGGAACTGGAACCAGGAATGTTCCGTGGCGACATGGACTGGCCTAAAGCCAGGGTTAAAATGGCTCAAAATATGTATTTTGAAACAGTGAAAGCCATTTTAATTGTCACGTATAAACTAGGTAGATTTTTAAAAATGCCGATACTCAGTGCCTGTGGGAGGACACAGTGGCACAACGCATCCAGAGGGCCGTTAGGCGTTGCTAGCGCTTGCTCGGGTAATCTTGTAAGGTGATTACCCCAGAAGTGAAGTCTAAGATTTGGGCACACACTCATAACCAACACCCTTAATAACCATAAAATCCAGAAGTCACCCAATTGCCCAATGCTGCAGGACCACCTAAATTATGAATGCACCAACAGTGGGGTAGGGTGCAGCCGCCGGGAGTGTTTGGAAAGAATCACGGCCTGCGAGAATGCCTTCAACAAATCTTGAATATTAAATTTAAAAAGTAGAATAAAAAATTCTATACAAAACATCCCAATTGCATCAAACTATTTACATAACAACGTAAGTAAAAATGGAAAGAAAGATACCAAAAGACTCAGAGTGGGCACAGCTGGAGGCAGGACTAGAGAACTGGGTTCCAGTCCTAGCTGTGTGATTTGAACGACCCTCTTCCCCTCTCGAGCCTTGGTTTCCCCATTGGGTAAAGGGGCTGATGGGTGCCTTCCTCACGTACGAGCACGGTGCTGGCCGTGGGCGCACGTCAGCATCCGGAGGGATGCGGCTCCCGATCATTTTTATTTGCTTCTTTGTACTAATTTTGACGACAGCCGTGTGATACTTTTGCAATGATGATGCTTTAAAAACATCAAGTACCTGGATCCCTCGCTGCTCCCACCAAGGTGGAGAGTGAGCGGGCTCCTGGCCACCGCCCCTCCCTGCACCCCACCGCACTCACTCGGTGATCTCCTCGGTGACGGTGTGCTCCACCTGCAGGCGGGAGTTGACCTCGATGAAGTAGTGCTTGCCGTGCTTGTCCACCAGGAACTCCACGGTGCCCGCATTCTCGTAGCCCACCTGCGGGGCGGCCGTGTGAGCAGGTGCAGGCGGGCAGGGGACGGGGATCCTATCCCACCCCTCGGGTTGGTTCCATAGAAGAACAGCCTGCAGCACGCCCTGCCCTGACATGCCCCCGCAGGAGCCCGACGCTTCTCCCAAGGACTCCACTGGGATCCAGGGTCTCCCTGGAGCCTCAGATAGCTGTGCCCAGCTTGTCTGGGACAAGACATCAGCACCCGCCTGAGACTTGGTGCCTTTTCGGAGGCTGCCTCCCAGTCTTGCCAGCTGAGGCCTCCTCATCCGTGCACACCTGGAGGCCTAGGCTCTCCCAGACTTGCAGAGGGGCTTGCAGAAAGCTCCCTCCTCATCTACTCCATCGTCGCCTCTGGCCACCACCCAAAGAGATGTCATTTGAGAGGAACTAACAGATAATGACTCTAACTCAAATTTCAACCATAAATTCAGTTTCACTTCTGGTCCTACCAAACCACAAACCAGATTTAAATCATCCCCCTCAAATCTGTCATGGAATGAGAGCTGGCATAAGCCAATAAATAGGGTAACATTAAGGTAACATTACTCCCATGAGGTAACCCAAATCTCAACTCTACATGAGATCTTAATCAATGCCTTGTATTCATTGTGGCCGAGGCCTCACTGTGAAGTGCAGGCCCCGGCTTTCGACTTGGGGAAGGTTACAGAGTCCTCTGGTGTCTGTCACATCTTCTGGCCCAGGCTGCCTGGAGGTCGGAGGTGGCACAGCTCTGGATGGAATCAGGCCCTGGCTGTGGGGCTGTGGCCTGGGGCAGCATGGGACCTGGCTGCGTGGGAAGGCCTGGCTCTCAGGAGGGAGGGATCAGGAGGAAGGGCAGGACCCCTGCCACACACCTGGCCATGGCAGGTGCTCTCCGGCCAGGCCTGGGGGCAGGCCATCAGTGGGCACCCCCTGCCTCCTCCACACCGCCTGACCAGTCTGCAGAGCTCCCAGGTGGGCCAAGATTGGCAGAGGGACCCAACATGGACTGTGCTAAATGTGAGGCGGGAGACAGAAGCAAGTGAGGACAAAATGCCTTCACAGTGGTCCTTCATCTTGACAGAATCCACTGACTCTACTCCCTTCACTCCGGGGCGAGCTGGAGCCGTGTGGAAGCCCGGTCTGTGCAGCAGAGGGCCGAGGGGTGGCCGGGCCTCTTTCCCTCCCTCTTCTTAGCCATCCTGGACTCTGGGCCTGGCCTCTGAGCCAGCTGTCTCTGCTGTCACACAGAAAGGATGCTAAAGACCCCACTTTCTGGCTTCTAAGAAAGAGATTCCTTATCCCCCTCCCCGTCCCTCCCTGGTCGTCCTGGGCCTCCCTGCTCCCCGCAGGCTGTCCTCGGGGGAGCCCTGCGCCCCACCATGAGGCCTGCCCAGGGAGGGGTGGCCAGGGAGCCTGCAAGCACAGGTGCCTGTCTCCGCGCGGGGAGGGCTCCACACCCTCAGCTGCCAGAGCTTGTCCCAGTGAGCTCCCGCTCTTCACCTGCTTAGCAAGTTTGACAGAGTCGCCGGTGAGCCTGGTCCGGAGCTGGGGGTCCAACTGGGCAGCAGGGGCGATCTCCACCACTTTCTGGTGCCGTCGCTGGATGGAACAGTCTCGCTCATACAGGTGCAGAACGTTCCCATACTGGTCCCCTGGGATGGAGAGTAAGCTGGGCTCAGCTTTTTCTGGAATCTAAGTGCCCCCAAATGCCCGACAACCCCCAGGTAACCGCTGTGGCCAGTCGGTGCCTGCTCCCAGTGGGGGTGGGGGCAGCGGCAGTGACACTGGCACAACTGAGGCCTTAGGGACCTGACTGCTGGCCCAGCTCCCAGAGCCCACTTTCTGGAGGGAGGGTTCTGGAAGAGCTCCTGGGGTTTCCCAACACGCCCTGGGGCAGTCCCAACAGCCAGCCACTGTGCACCCAGACGGGCCGGGGCCTCTCAGCTCCTGCCTTGTGCCCCCCTGGCTTTGGGAACACTCCTACTCACCCAAGATCTGCACCTCGATGTGGCGCGGCTTCTCGATGAACTTCTCCACAAAGAGCGCCCCGTTCCCAAAGGCGGCCAGAGCCTCTGAGTAGGCCCGGGTGTAGTTCTCCTCCAGCTCCTGGGAGGGCAGGCGAGGGCTGAGCAGGCGTTGGGCCCACAGCGGTCCCGCCCTCTGCCACGAGCAATGTGTGCCCACCGCGCCGAACCCCACGGCGGGCTGCACTGCCTTGCTCCCCGCCCTGCGTGCCTGCACGTGTGCTCACCTCGTAGCTGTGTACGACCCTCATGCCACGCCCCCCGCCCCCATAGGCAGCCTTGAAGATAATGGGGAAGCCGTAGGTGTTGGAGAACTCATGGGCCTCGTGCAGGGAAGTGATGGGGGCGTCTGTGCCGGGGACGACAGGGACACCTGTGGGGAGACAGGCGTGGGGGCCTCTGTCATATGTGGGAACCCCTGCCAGACCCAGCAAGGAACCAAACACCCTGCCAGCCCCTCTCCAGGAGCCACGTGGCCGCCCGTGGCTTGCCCACCGTGTTCACCTGCGGCGATGGCGATGGCCCGGGCCTCCACCTTGTCTCCCATCTTACGGACCACCTCTGGGCTCGGCCCAATGAACTTCACCCCAGCATCCTGGCAGGCTTGGGCGAAGTCTGCTCGCTCAGAGAGGAACCCGTAGCCAGGGTGCACGGCGTCCACGTTGTTTTCCTGTGGGGGGGGTTGGAAGAGGCTAGTACCCCTCGCCCTTGCAGGCCTTGGCCAGCTGCCTCCCCACCTCACTCGCCTGGCTCATCCGTCCATCCACTCACACACCTATTTTGGGCATGACCTGGTCCCCGCCTCAAAAGACCCCAGGCACCCCGAGGCTCCCCAGTCCCTGCTGCCCAGGCCCAGCCGGCCTGCCTGGCACACCTTGGCCACCTTGATGATGTCCGGGATGTGCAGGTAGGCCTGCACGGGGGCCAGGCCGCGGCCAATGAGGTAGGCTTCGTCCGCTTTCTGCCGGTGCATCTGGCCTGTGTCCTGCTCAGAGTAGACGGCCACGGTGCGAATGCCGAGCTCCGTGCAGGCCCGGAACACACGGATGGCGATCTCGCCTGGGGGGTAGGGGGACCAGAGGTTAGATTCCTGCGTCCTAGGAGAGGCAGGAAGGGGGTGGAGAGCTGGGCGCTGGGGCAGTGGCAGGAAGAGGAAGGCTAAGGCTCCTCTTGCTGGCTCCAGTGGTGCTCACCTCTGTTGGCCACCATGACTTTCTTGATGGGCTTGTACTCCAGGCGCCGGACATGTGGGGAGGCAGCGGGGGCGGTGGAGGTTCGGCGGGTACCCAGGAGTCTCAGGCCCCCACGAACTATCTGGAACTTCAGCATCTGGGGACGGAAGTCAGAGCTCCGGTTAGAGCAGCCTCAGGACCAAGGCTCCCCAGAAAGAGTGAGGGGCCCTCACGCAACCTCACAGTGGCCCCATATAAAAGCCATCGCCATTCCCCTGCTCGATTCCTGGATAGGCTTGCCGTTCCCAGGCTTCAGGGAAGGGAGCAAACCCAAACTCAAACAGAACCCCAAGCTGACCTTAATATTCTAATACGCACTATAACTTTTTTTTTTTTGTTAAGACAGGGTCTCACTCCGTTGCCCAGGCTGGAGTGCCGTGGCATCAGTTTAGCTCACGGCAACCTCTGACTCCTGGGCTCAAGCAATCCTCCTGCCTCAGCTTCCCAAAGTGCTGGGAACACCAGCATGAGCCACCGCATCCAGCCTAACACGCTACAACTTTTAAAAATACAACACCTCGAGCTGTTAAAGCAATTTCAGAGGCCACTAAGAAGCCCTGTGTGGACAAGGAAGCCGTATCGTCAGTGTCTGCCACCCTCTGCTCCGACACTCCAGCCTGGGCAGGCCCTAGGCTACAGAACTCCCCTGCCAGACCTACACCCCCCACTCTGTGGTGTCCCTGTCCCCAGGGTCCTGGCCAGCTAGGAAATGAGGGTAATGGCAGGTTTCGTAGATGAGCTGGTCCTCACCAACGTGCTCTCTAAGGAAGAAGCCTCCGCTCAGTAAAACGCAGCTTTACTCAAACAGTGCTAGAAACCTTCCTTTCTACTGAGGGCTACTAGAGGAATTACTAATAAAAATCAACCAAGGGCAAGGGAAACAGGGCAGTCACAAAAAGACAAACGCTGCCTGGTTCTTCCACTTACATGATGCCCCTAGAGTAGTCAAATCCAGAGACAGAGGTAGGATGGCGGGTGCTGGGGCTGGGGGAGGGGGCGGGGGAGGTAGTGTTTATGATGACAGAGTTTCAGATTTGCAAGCGGAAAAGAGTTCTGGAGCCGGGTGGCGGCGATGGTTGTACAACAGTGTGAATGGACTTGGTGCCAATGAACTGTGCACTTAGAAACGGTCACGGTGGGAAATTTTACGTTACGTGTACTTTACCACAATAAAAATGTTTTTTGTGGGTTTTTTTTTGTTTTTTTGAGACAGAGTCTCACTCTGTGGCCCGGGCTAGAGTGCCGTGGCGTCAGCCTAGCTCACAGCAACCTCAAACTCCTGAGCTCAAGCGATCCTCCTGCCTCAGCCTCCCAAGTACCTGGGACTACAGGCATGCGCCACCATGCCTGGCTAATTTTTTCTGTATATTTTTAGTTGGCCAATTAATTTCTTTCTATTTTTAGTAGAGACGAGGTCTTGCTATTGCTCAGGCTGGTTTCGAACTCCTGACCTTGAGCGATCCTCCTGCCTCGGCCTCCCAGAGTGCTAGGATTACAGCGTGAGCCACCACACCTGGCCTAATAAAAATGTTTTTTTTTTTTAAAATTAACTTAGGGCAACTTATATCCCAGAATGTAGAGAGACCTCAGAGGTCACCGGGCCCTCATTTTACAAATGAAGGAAACCAAGGCCCGGATGAGTCTAAAAAGACAGCTGCCTAGAGCAGAGCTCAAACGAGAATTCAGTCTCCTCACCCTGCGGCAGTGCCTTATTTAACCATCTGATTCATTTTTCAGTAAAAGTTTAAGACGCTTGACTCAGCCATTTTGTTTTAAATAAGGAACTTTAAAATGTACTCAATAAATAAAACAAATATTGCAAAATCCTCAGTGTCATATTATGGCCAATACTATGGAGAAGGGGGAAGAAAGAAGAAAAAGCGAAGAGAAGCGGAGGAGGACAGACCCCCAGCCGGGGAGGGAAAGGCGGCCCCGCTGGGCGCAGACCCCGCTCGGGCTGGCGCGAGGCCTCGGGTCCCTGGGAATGCGACAGCAACGCACTCTGCGTCCAGGGAAGGTAGGTGCCCGCGAATGGAAAAAAGAAAAGAAAAACAAGACACAAATCAGATCATTTCAGATAAGGACAAATGCCTCAAAGGTAAGAAACAGGCGTCGTCTTGTGAACGGCAGGGAGTGGGGCACAGGAGCTGGATGTCGGGAGCGGCCTCTCTGAGGAGAGGACACAGAGGCTGGGACCTGAATGGGAAGAAGGAGCTGGCCACGCATCTATCTGCAGGGAAAGTACTCCAGGTAGAAGGAACAGCAATCGCAAAGGCCGCAAGGAAGAGTGAGTGTGGTATGCGCCAAAGGGAGGGAGGCAGTGAGCTGCAGGGCGGAGGCCGTGGCATGGGGGGCTCAGGCGTGGACAGGGCCTGGTGGTCGTGGCGTCTCTCCAGCTGTGGACAGGAGGGACGTGGTCTGATGCACGTTCAGAAAAGACCTCTCCGGACAGGCAGGCAGCGGGGACTGACAGCAGCTCATGTTTGGAGCGATGCAAGGCCTGAGCTGAGACACTCGAGCCTCTGACGGGGTAAGGGCTCTGGGGTCGGTGGGGTTAGGGAGATGTTTGGGGGTACAGTGAGCACGATTCACCAAGCAGTGCACTGTAGAAGACAAGGGGAAGGAAGAAATCCTGAATGGGGAGGTGGGTGGAGACGACTTTTCCTGCTATAGGAAGGATAAGAGAGAAACAGGCAGGGTGGGGGCTTCCACAAGAGGGAGGGGCATGGGGAAACCCTGGGCGGCACTGGCAGTGGGTGGCTGGGGGAGGACATCCTTGAGAGAAGGGGGCCAGCTGTGCCTTCGGCACACCGACACCAGAGTCTGGGCCAGGAGGAGCCAACAGGGAGCCAACACGGAAGGCGGGAGCACAGGATCCTCGCACAGGCACAAGTGCTCCCAGGAGGATGGGGCGCGGGCCGAGTTGTGACTCCCAAAGGCGGGATGAGATGGGGACTGAGAAGGGGCCACTGCGTGTGACCAGGAGGCAGTGAACTGGATCTGGAGGGGGGCACCCAGCTCACACTTAGCTATGCAAAATGTGGGCAGAGTAAACTTGCTGGGCTCTGGGCTCCTCATCTTTCTAAAATACACCTTGTCATTAATTACAGAGTAGAGAAGCCTGGTAGACACCACGGGGGCCAAGAGATGAAGCTTTACACACCCCTAGCGCCAGAGACATCACGCGCCTGCTGATATGACCCAGCAAAAAGGACACGACGCCCCTGTGGGGTTCCTGTCACAGCACACGGCCTGGATTTACCCAGGAGAAAGCAAGAGGCAAAGCCAAATTAAGGGAATTTCCAAAAAATAGCTGGCTTGGACTCCCAAACATGTCAGTGGCCAGGTGCGGTGGCTCACAGCTATAACCCTAGCACTTTGGGAGGCTGAGGCAGGAGGATTGCTTGAGGCCAGGAGTTCGAGACCAGTCTAAGAAAAAGTGAGACCCAGTCTCTACAAAAAATAGAAAAATTATGGAGTGGTGGCACACATCTGTAGTCCCAGCTACTTGGGAGGCTGAGGCAGGGGGATCGCTTGAGCCCAGGAGTTCAAGGCTGCAGTGAGCTATGGCTCCCATGCACCAAGCGAGACCCTGTCTCAAAAAAAAAAAAGGAGAAAAAAGACTCAAGAATGGTTTCAGGTTTAAGGAGACTAAAGAGAGGATGACCAAATGCACATGTGACCCTGGACTGGCTCCTGGGTTCCCGCTCCTGTAAGGAACATCGGGGGACTACTGACAAAGTTAGATGAGGACTGGGCATGGAACGGTGCTGGGTCGATGCTAATTTCCTGATCCAGATACCTGGACTGTGGTTGTGTCAGAGAATATTCTCATTCTTAGGAAGACACACTGAAGTATTTTAGGGTGTCATGGCTGCACTTCACACTCAAATGGGTCAGGAAAAATTGGGAACGATGAAGCAAGTCGTAGTCCTGGGGCATCTGGGCAAGGGGGTGACAGAATTATCTGTGCTACTCTTGCAACCTCACTCTAAGTCTGAAGTCATTTCAAAATGACAAGTGAAAAACACCGTACCTACTGCCATCACTGTCAGAAGAGATAGTATCGGGGAGTTCACAGCCTAGTACCTGCCGCACAGGACGTGCCCAGAGCATCCACTGGGAGCTCAGGTGTGCAGACACGCCCTGCTCAGGGCAGAATGAACGTCAGAGGTTATCAGCCCGTTATCTCCCACTCACAGATCTACCAGCAGCCGTCCTGCTGGTAGTCTCTTCAAAAACTAAAAAAAAAATATGCCAGGCATGGTGGTGCACTCCTGTACTCCCAGCACTTTGGGAAGCCAAGACGGGAGGACTGATTGAGCCCAGGAATTCAAGGTTACAGTGAGCCATGATCTTGCCACTGTACTACAGCCAGGGTGACAGAGTGAGAACTTGCCTCAAAAAAACAGAAGGAAGGAAGGAAGGGAAGAGAAGAGAAGGGAAGGAAGGCAGGGGAGGGGAGGGAAGAGCTATCTATCTTGGGGAAAATGAAGAAGAGGTAAAGGGCTCCTCTAGGACAAGCACAGCAACAGAACAGTAAACACAGTGGCTAATGAACCTTAACGGGTTTCACCTCCCAGAAATCAAGATATTTAAAATAAAACAACGAGCTGCCACTTGTGCCTGTGAAGGCAGCGACCGAGCTGTAAACACAGCTAATATTTCTGCTGCAGACTCCTAGGCACTGTCTGGTCATCAGGGCAGCTTCTCTGGAAAACTGTTTGCAAAACCTATCAGAGCCTTTAAAATATTTATGCCCTTTAGTCTGGTTAATACCATTCTAGGAATCCACCCCAAGGAAATATTCTCAAGTGGGAAGCAACATGTATGCAGAGAGATGTTCAAAGCAGCATTATTTACAACAGCAAGTAACGAGACGCAACTCAGAGGCTGGCACCGTGGCACCTACACAGACATCACACAACCGTTCACAATAACGCCTCACGCAGGTTTCTGACGACACGGGAAATGCTTACGATATAATGTGAAGCCAAGAAAATTAAACAATAAATAACGTGACCTCGTGAAGTTTTTGAAGCAACGGCAGCAACTGTAGGACGGTGGCGGCAGGTCACCCCACGCACTCCCACGTGCTACAGAGTTGGTACAGTGTTTTTCCCTCCTTCTTTATGCTTTTCTAAATTTTTTCCCTATTTTCTCCATTTTATATAATTAGGAAAAAAATGAAGACACAGGCCGAAGGGACAAGAAGACCCTTGCAGGAAAGGCTGGGGGAGCCCCTACAGTGCCCCCCGTGAGAGCGCTGGGATGTCAGGTCTCCCAGGGGCCTGGCACCCCCAGAGCAGGGCCGCCCAGGCGAGCCTGCCTGTCCACAGCCTCACAGCGGGCGTGGCCACACCACGATCCCCAGACCTCCAGGGACGTTCCCGAATATTTCCAGGAGGCGCCATCTTTCTCTCCACCTGGTGGGCGTACTCCTGCGACCACTTGGGCACTCACTCATCATCTTGTGGGTAAATAGGTCATTTTTGTTGCCCTCCTCCCCTCTCCTCCCCACACTTACTCCTTATTTCCTTTTCCAGGGAAAGAAAGAGATTCCCTTGGAATTTATGCCAAAGTCACCTCCAGAGCCCTGCCCCAGAGTGCGGCCGCCAAGTGTCTCCTTAGCGCACAGTCAGGAAAACGATGGGGCACTGAGGTGCCGGCCACCGCCTTGGCAACCCTCTCACACCCCTGTTTGGTCATTTGCTCCTGGTGCGCAAGGGACGGCTCAGCAGGCCCGCTTCACAAAGAACCCGAGGCTGAGGGCAGCGAGGCAGAGGACTGTCCCAGGAGCCCTCCTGTCCCTGCCAAGGGAAGGAAAACAGACCATTCGCTGGGGTGCCAGGCAGATGTTTATAGAAGGGAAAAGGTCAGGGCCCTTTGGCTGAAGTCAGAGCAGGGAGAAAGTGGGGCAGAGAGCAGCTCCCCCGGGCACGGCCCAGCACCGGCCTGCGGTCAGCGCCCGGTCTGCCCGGCCCCCTGCCTCGGCTTTGTGGTTTGTGGTTTGGGCACCACCAAGGCCCCTGTTTTCTCTTTTGCAAAATCAAGTTCCACCACCCCGATCTACACAGGTTGTCCTGGGGGTTGACTGAGACAGTGCGTCTGGAGCGTGCCATGCCTGGGAGAGAACTGCCACCTGCTGTCACTATCTTTCCCTCCGCTCCCAGACAAACGCAGGGATGGGGAAGGAATCCCACAGCCCACACGACAACTGAAGGCCTGCGCCCTCCCATCCGCACCCCGCAGTGCCCCACGCCCAGAACTTCCCACCGCCACCTCCCCCGGGGCCTTCCTTGTCGCAAGACAGCACAGGAGCCCACCAAGCCAGGCCAGCCGTGCACCAGACACTCAGCAGGGTTTGTATCGAGGGGAACCACACGTGTGGCACCTGCACACTCACAGCAAACCCACAGGCCGCGTGTACTTTCGCCACATGCAGACGCCTGCCTGCAGCGCTCATGCCGACTCTGCACAGAAGACCCACGCCTGACAGAGGCGGCTCCGGAGCCGCAGGTGGGCAGGGCCACACCTGTCCCAGAGCACTCACCCTGCACCCGCCAGGCGCTCCGGCCTTCAGCTCGCAGAGGACGGTGCCGGAGGAGCCACGGCCAGCTGCTGCTCTGCCTGAGGTGACTGGCCTGGTCACAGTGTTCTCAGGCACAGACTGCTGGAGGCCTGGGCTGCGGCCAAGGCTGCAATCAGGGGAAGGGGCACCCCTGAGCAGGCATCCCGCCTCCTAAGGCCAGCATGGGCCGCTGGCCGCTGGGCAGGGCAGGAGGGTGGGGAGGTGGGGTCATCAGACAGTAGGTGATCCATAGCCTACAGCCCGCCGCCTTGACCCCCCTCGGGACAGGGCATGATTAGGAGGGAGGGGGTCCGAGGCAGGAAAGCAGCTGAGAGGGGAGGACAGACTTACATGATGGATTTAGGACATGTTGCCACTTGAGGTTAAACGCACAGAAATGTTAACTAGCAGGCAGTGAGGGGTCTGGGAAGGCTGGTGGGAAGGGTCGCACTGCCCTTCAGAGTCCAGACATGGCCCTGAAGCTCAGCTCACCGCTGTAGTCACAAGAGACCCCTGCCACCAGTCCCCGTCTCTCCCCACCCGCACCCAATGCCAGGTACGGACGAGGCCCTACAGATACAAAGACGACGAAAAATACCACCTTATTCCCAGGACATCACCACCCTTCTTAGAACCTGGTTAACCCAGCTTTTCCCTTACCAAATCCCACTGCCCTCCCAGGCCTGAAACATAAGGCTTTCCAGAATCAACGTCAGCTGGGAGAAGTCCTGCTGTAGGACAGGCGTGGGCCTCCACAAGCCCTCTCCCCTGGAAGCAGGGCCTTCGAAGGGCGCATGTGAGATAATCTCACTCACGGGCTTGTTGAGTCCGAGGGGTCTGGGACGGTCCAGAGGAAAGAGCTGAGCGGGCAGATTCCCACCACTCCCAAATCTCATGCCAACCCCAAAGCCAAGAAGGCCTCAGGCACAAAAATGCCCTTTCTGCAACTCCCAGAAGCCCGCTCTGGCATTAAAAGGGACTCGCCCCACCCACCCACTCCCTGGCCTATACGAGACCAGGCCTTGGCATCCTGGAGGTGTCTGAATGCCAGCCTCTCTCTTCACGATGGCAGCTTCTCAGAAAGTGTCTCCAGCCCACGGCCCTCTGGCCAGCACTGGTGCAGGTGCGGCTTGTCATCTTCACAGCAGGGCGCGGAGAGGTGATGGCCAGATACGGGGAGCAGCGTGGGGCCAGGGGCCAGGCTCCCACTGTGGCTGCACGCTGTGCCCTACTTTTTGGGTATTTGGTTGGTGGTTAGAAATCAAGAAATCCTCAAGGTTGGTGACAGTTTGGCTGAGAAGCTTCCTTAAAAACACCAAGGGCCTCATTAACGAACCTGCATCTTGGAAAGAAAGAAAACTGGGACTGAGCTGCATCCACTGACCCAGAACCTTTCCTGCCAGTTTCCTGCTCCTTGCCGAGCCAAGAGGGGAGGCTGCCGGACCTCCCCAGGCGGAGCGGCCTCATTGATCCGGATCCTGCCATCCTGCCGACACAGCCACGGGCTCAGGTTACACGCCCCAGGGGACACCACATTGTCCTGCTTGCTGCTGGTGACACACACAAGCAAAACTTTCCTTTCCTGACCTCAGTGATGGGGGAAATGGCAAGTCAGCACCTCCCAAAGATCCTTTCCCCTGCTCTCCTCCCCAGGCTGACAGCCCGGAGAGGCCCATTCGCTATTTTCCGCAAATGCCAGCTGACAAGATCCCTTTTCTCAGCCTCAGGTTGCGCATTAGAGACAGGGAAACAAGACAGCTTTGACTGTCCCTTGGGATGTGTAAATAACTCCTCTTGAGCAAGAAGGAGCCACACTGAAGCAGAGTGTCTGCAGCACCTATTTCTCCTCCGCTGTCTCTCAGGATGACTCCACAGATAGCTTCTGCGTCTCTTCCAGCTTCAGTTTTCTCCTGCAACACTGGATCAACAAACTCAGCATTCTCCCTTTCAGAAAGGAGCAACACCTATGGAGTCGGGAAGGTGCCTTCGATAACCTGCATTACACCTCCACGTGGGGCCAGTGGGGCCTGAGCATCAACCCTGCAGAGCCGCTGCTCTGGCCAGGCCCAGGCTGCAGCGCGGTGCTTTCCACGCACTCATGCACGTCACCCCATGACCCCGATCACCTCCCTTTTACAGATAAGGACCCAGGTGCAGTGGATTAAGTAACACACCCAAGGTCACCAGCAGAGCCGGATTTGGGCCCACGGTGCACGCCTCCTTCCAGAGCAGGAGCCCTAGCCCGTTAGGACTTACAGTTCTCACTGAACTAAAAGAATAGGTTGTGGCTTTCACCAGTACAGTGTGACAGGCACTTAGAAACCAAACAAACCAAAACCAAAAAACCCTCTCCTGATAAAAATTGTCTGTCACTGGCCTGAACTCTAGCAGGGCCTCCCTTGGCTCCACGCTTCCTACCAGAGAGCCTGCAGTCATGTGTCCCAGACAAGCCAGGGCGATTTCAATTTGTCTAATAAATCATCAAAACGCCCCTGGAAATCCTACTTCAGGTCTAAACTACATCTCCCAGGCTGCATCTTGCAACCAGAAGCAGCACAAAGTTCCGCTGTCACGCTGTCACCATCCAAGTTTCGGTCCAGGCAATATGGCCACTGTGCTGAGTAGACATGGGGGATCAGGGTAGGGTGGCCCCCTAACAGCTGCTGCAGCCAAGCTGCAGGCTCTGGAATGTTCCTCTTGGGATCCGCATCACTTCCATCCCAAATCTCTCTGTTCTCACATAGCACTTCCTGCAGCCCAGAGCGCAGCTGCGGGTGAGGCCAGAGGAAGGGAAGGGCAAGTAGGGTGCTGCTTTGGGGGCAGCCAGCCGGGCTCCAAGTCCCTAAGCAAACCCATCTCAGAGGTGCGCTGCAGAGCGGCGAGACGGGAGGGAGGTTCCAACGCAGGCCCCGGAATGTCCGTGCTAACAAGGCTCCTCACATCCACTTCCTACTGGCCACCCCCAGCACCAGCACCCCTGCCCCCACCCCACCCCCGGCCCCCAGCCAGGCTCAGCAGCTGCCAGCAAAAGCAGGTCAGAGCCGGGAAGGGAGACTTCTCAGCAGAGGACTCAGCACTGTGGCGGCAGCCCTGACGGACAGACGGGGCCGCTCTCTCCAGGTCACTGGGCACTGTCCTACCCGTGTCCGATGGGGCCCCAGGGCTGGCAGCAATGGGGACAGATGATTAGAGGACTCCACCTGGCTCTCAGGGCTGCAATGACTGATATCAAAGTGCCCAAGAAAGGACAGACTAAGGCTGGGTGGGGGGAGTGGAAGGGAGGACACTAGAAACAATGCAGGTGACAGACACAGAAGACAGTACAGAGACAATACCAAAGGCAGAAAGAGACACATGGCACTTGCTAAGACTCTAGCCAGCTGGTCTCTGGGCCTGGGGCCTTTGGGCTGCCAGCAGCACCGGTGGCAGTGGTGCATCTGTCTGTAGGGCTGCCCAGGGCTGCCTCCCGCGGATTAACAGCCCTGGCCCGCCAGCGTGGCTCCTCATCGCCCCTGGCAACCCTGCAAAGGCAGCAGCAGAGGGGGAAAGGGTGGCACCATGACAACTTGCACTACAGGTCTCAGGACTTGTGCACTGGGGGACAAAAGGGACCTCAGAGAAAAGAGGTGAGGGGTCCTGAGGGCTGGAAGGGGACTGGCAGGAGGAGGACAGGGCCTGCTGGCGCGGAGGTGGCTGCTCTGTCCCAGCCTCTTCGGAAGGCAGTGAGAATTTCAGGGCCAACACTGCCCCCTGGTGCAAAAGGAGCCGGCACTCCCGCCCTCCCGCAGCCTGAGGCCCCAGTGTGGGCAGGGGAAGCACCGGCACTGGACTATCAAGAAGGTCACCCGGCCTCATTTCTCCACATCCTTTAGGACCTGGCTCAGGAATGCCTTCCTGCCCCACCCCCAGCAGGCTCGATGCACTCCAGGGGGCAGCCATCCCCTCCAGCACGGCTCTGTCATTGTCCTCACATACCCACTGTTTTGCTCAGGGGGCTCTTCGTGACGTCATGTCCCTGTCCTCCGCAAGGAGCATTTAATGTTACAATGATTTCTTGACCCATCTGTCTCCCTCACCAGACACTGTGAGGACCCTGGGTACAGGAAGCTTGGTCTATTTTGTCCCTAGCACTCTGCACAGCACCTGACACCAGAATGAAATAAATGTCTGGGAATGAATGGATGGGTGGATGGATATTCCAGGTCACACAAGGAGTTTGCTTTGCCCAGAAGTATCAGGGAACAGTTAGACAAACATCAACAAGGCTTGGCCCCTCCTAGGAGCAACCCACACAAGCTAGTGGGACACACAAATGTCCCTTACATATAGATTAGAGCCCAAAATGCTGTTGACAGAACACAAGGAAGGGCAAAAGGGCAGGGCCAGCAGAAAGTGCCTCACAGACTGCTACACTTAATGTTTGTGTCCCCCAGCACGCACACAGGGACCCTTATCTTGGACTTCCCAGCCTCCAAACCTGTGGGAAATAAATTTCTGTTGTTTATAAGCCACCCAGTCTGTGGGATTTTGTCACAGCAGCCTGAACGGACTCAGACACAGACTGAGGGCGGGAACCAGTGAAGCGTGAGGCGAGGGGGCTCAGGGGCAGCGAAGACTCGGTTCGCAGCACACTGGACGGTGCTTTTGTGCAGGGAGATGGACGTCAGGACGCAGAAGACCTGAGCAGGTGGTCCAGGAGCTTCCTGGTCCTCATCAGGCCCACCTGTCCCTGTCAGAGAGCCACGTAGGACCCGCTCCCCACCCCTCAACTCCCCTTGGTGACTGGAAATGAACACTGGCTGCATTAGAGAGTGACTCCAGAGGTCTTGGGGACTTTGGGACCTGGCAACCTCAGGATAACCGAGTGTCACCCGACGTTATGGGTTGAATCGTGTCCCCACAAAAAAGATATGTTGAAGTCCTAACCCCTAGGACTTTCCAAAAACCCTTTGGAAATAGGGTTTTTACCAAGGTAACCAAGTGAAAACGAGGTCACTAGGATGGGCCCTAATGCAATATGCTTGGTGTCCTTATGAAAAGGGGGAAACTTTGGACACAGTGACAGACACACACAGAACAAAGATGATACGAAGACACAGGGAGATGACAGCCACATGACTGGAATGAGGCATCTACAGGCCAAGGGGGCCAAGGCCTGCTGGCAAACACCAGAAGCCGGAAGAGGTCAGGAAGGGTCTCCCCGGCGCTGTCAGAGAGGACATGGCTCTGCCCACACCTTGATTTTGAACTTCTAGACTCTAGATCTGGGAGGCAATAAATCTGTTGTTTTCACCCAGTTTTTGGTGCTTTGTTATGACAGCTCCAGGAAACTAATACACCCAGATTCCCTGCAAATGACCAGAACCTACACAGACCCTCAAACCAGGGATTGGGGAAGCACAGCAATGGTAAAAATGCCCCTGTGTCTCATCTGCTCATCCTGATACAGGCCACCGCGGTGACTTTCGGAGCATGCAGCTTTTAGGACTGAGATCGGCCAGGGCTGGCTGAGTGGGAGCTGGGCAGAGTGAGCAGGAGGACCTCCCCAGGGAAGGACACCAGGCTGGGGAGGAGGACGGGACAGCCAGAGGAGGGGGAGGAACGGAGGCAGGGGAGGGGAGGAGCAGGGTCGGGTGTGGAGGCGGCTGGAGCCAAGGCAGATGGGGCAGTGAGTGAGCAGCTGGTGAGCGTCCCACGTGGCAGGGAGTGACAGCTGGAGAGGAGCCCAAGGCAGACACCTACACTAGGTCCAGAGCTCACGCACCCGGCAAGGAGCAGGGGCTGAGTCCTCAATGTCAGGGAACGCGATGGAAAACCTAGGCAGAGGAGAGACAGATTTGCGACGTAGAGGGACTGCTCGGGAAGCTCTGAGGAAGCTCTGAGCAGGAAAGACGAGACGTGGAAGATCACTGGGAACGTGTTCCAGTGAGGGCAGGAGATGACGAGGACCTGAACCAGGGCGGTGGCAGCAGGTATGGAAGACGGGCGCGTGCCAGGAAATCCTGAGGACATAAACCCGCCGCACCTACCAAATGGGAGGTAAAGAGGCAACAGGGAGGATGTCTCTGGGGTCCTGTCTCAACGCGAATAGTGGTGACACCAAATTAAAGAACACAGAAGCAGGTGTAGGCAGGATCCAGTGACTCAACTTTGAATCCACAGGGCATGAGGACAGCCAGGCAGCTGGGTGTGAGTCCCCTGTGTAGGGACAGTTCTGCACTGGAGGTAGAGACCCAGGAGTCACCCGCAGCCTGCTCAGCAGATGAAAGCGGAGGGTGGACGAGGTGATGTGGGAACACCCACAGACAAGGACGGAGCGAGGAGGAGACCACGCCAAGGGGACACCCAGAGCCACGGGGAGAGTGCTATCGCGGGAGCCGAGGCTCCAAGGAGGACGGGATGATCAGTGGCCAAGGCATCAGGGCTCTGACAAGGAAAATTAAAAGAAAAAAAAAAAGCCACCAGATTGGGCAACAGAGGACTCCTTGGTGGCCCAAAGAGCAGCATACTTAGGGGAGGGAGGGGTGAGAGGGGAGGAAAGGTGAGGACAGAGTGCGCTGAGAGGTGAGGAGGTCTCTACTTCAAACTCCCGAAGGCCAAGCACTTTCAGAACGTTTAGGTAAGAAGAGGAAGGCAGGATGAGCTGGCGGGTACTAGAATCAAGGAACCTTTTTTTTTTTTAATGAAACACTTGAAAACTACAGACAATAGAGCTAGCAATATAGTGTCCATGCGTTCAGAATAGACTGATAGAACTACATTGATATGCTTGCTTCATGTATCATGTTAAGAAATAGGTCTGGTGAAACGCAGTGGATCAAACATAGGGATTTATTTCTATCCCCTTCTCAAATCCCACTAAAACATCAGTAAGGAATTTTTTTGTTGTTGTTTTTTGAGACAGTTTCGTTATATCACTCAGGCTGGTCACGAATTCCTGGCCTCAAGTGATCTTCCCATCCCAGCCCCGAGTAGCTGGGTCTACAGGTGATGAATTTTTAAAAAATCAAGCCCACAGGGACAAAGAATGGGAAAGTTGACAGCAGCAGGTGACAGAGGTCAGGAAACCCCTGGACAATGGCCGCATGTGGACCAGCGGCAATGACTGAGGGGAGCAGATCGTGCGGAGCGGGAAGCCCCGCCAAGTGAGGGACTGAGCTGCAGACTGCCGGGCCTAGGAGCCTCGGAAGGTAGGAGGGAGGGGAGGGCCACAAACAGAGCCTGAGAGTCCTCTCCCCACCGCACACAGCCAGGGGACCCTCCCATGCCCAGTGGAATGGCGGTGACAGCAAACTCTGCAGCCCCTGGATGTGCCAGCACAAGTCTCAGAGTGTCCTCTACATTCGATCGCTGAGTCCTCACGACATCCCCTGTGATAGGGTCACATGCCACTCCCAGGTCTAGAGCTGTGGAAACTGAGGCTCAGGGCAGGACGGGTGGAGTCCCATGCCCAGGGTGTGCTGCCAGGATGTGCTGGAGCTAGGTGTACACCCTGGCCACTGGCACGCAGGGCCGTGCTCTTGACCACCATGTGTCAGCGCCTTTCAGAAGAGGCTCCAGCCAAGCCGTGAGGTCTGGTCTGGGGTGCGAGGCGCCAGAGTACTGCAGGGAAGGAATGCAAGGCTGCAGGCAGGAAACCGAGGGATTCCCCCACAGGAAACCAGAAGTCCTGCAGCCACCGACACTCGGTGGGCTCTCCAGGGAAAAGCTGCCTGCAGTCCCATCTCCCAGCAGGGAGCACCAAGGCCACCCAGCTCCGCCCCTGCACAGACTGCAGCCGGCTTTGCTGTCACCATCTTCAATATGAAGGGCCAGCCAAATATCACCAGATATTTGAGGAAATCACCAAAAATTCACCAAAACAAATTAGGAATTTTGAAAAAAACTCTGAGGAGAAATGTAATATAGAGAGTAGACATTCAGAAAACCTATAGGCTGGGCATGGTGGCTCACGCCTGTAATCCTAGCACTCTGGGAGGCTGAGGCCGGAGGATCTTTTGAGGTCAGGAGTTCGAGACCAGCCTCAGCAAGAGCGAGACCCTGTCTCTACTATAAATAGAAAGAAATTAGCCAGACAACTTAAAAAAATATAGAAAAATATTAGCTGGACATGGTGGCACATGCCTGATTGCAGCTACTCAGGAGGCTGAGGCAGGAGGATCACTTGAGCCCAGGAGTTTGAGGTTGCTGTGAGCTAGGCTGATGCCACCGCACTCTAGCCTGGGCCACAGAGCGAGACTCTGTCTCAAAAAAAAAGAAAACCTGTAATTAATCTTCTCAGAGAAGAAAAGCTATTACATTCATTAAGTAAGAAGTAACAGCTATTTTTAAAAGGCAACAAGGAGGAGCTCTAGGAAATTAAAAATAGACTTGCAGAAATTTTAAACATAATAACAGAAGAATTAGAAGACAGCTCAGGACATTACCCAGAAAGACTAACATATGGAAAACAGGAGAAAAGGTAAGAAAGTAAGAGACTCAGTCCAGCAAGTCCAATATCCAGCTATCTGGGAATCCAGACAGGGAGAACAGAAAGGAGTGGGGAGGGGATTGTCCACAGGGGATTGAAGGACACTCATTCAGTGTCAGAAGAGCTCTGAGGCCTGCAGACGGTGGCTGAGGCCTATAATCCCAGCACTCTGGGAGGCCGAGGTGGGAGGATCGCTTGAGCTTGGGAGTTTGAGACCAGCCTGAGCAAGAACGAGACCCCATCTCTACTAAAAATAGAAAAATTAGCCAGGTGTGGTGGCGCACACCTGTAGTCCCAGCTACTTGGGAGGCTGAGGCAGGAGGATCACTTGAGTCCAGGAGTTTGAGGTTGCTGTGAGCTATGATGACACCACTGCATCACCACTGCATTATACCCAGTGCAACAGAGTAAGACTCTGTCTCAAAAAACAGAGGGGAAAAAAAAAAAAAAAGCTCTGAGAGCCCAGTGACATGCCAAAAGACCCACCTGGAAAAAGGATCAGAAGGGATGTCATAAGCTTTCTGCATTAGTTTCCTATGGCTATGGTAACAAATTACCGCTAACTTGCAGGCTTAAAACAACAGAAATATATTCTCTTCCAGTGTTGGAGGCCAGAAACTCAACATCAGCTTCACCGGGTGACACCAGCAGGGCTGCGCTCCCTTGGCGCTCTGGGGAGAGTCTGTCCCCTGCCTCTTCCAGCCGCTGGTGGCTGCTGCACTCCTTCACTTATGGCCTCATTACTCAATCTCTGGCTCCATCTCCGCAGCGCCTTCTCCTCAGTGCATGTGTCTGTGATGGCCTCCAGGGCCACCGGGATGATCCAGGACCATCTCCCCAGGTCAAGATGCTCATCTGCAAAAGCCCTTTTTCCTCATAAGCTGACACTTAGAGGTTCCGGGGATTAGGGCCTCGGTATCTCTGGAGGCACCTTGCACCCTGCTACACGTCTGAAGACAAAAGAAGGTCAGATACAACAGTCTCCAACAGTGACACTGGAGCCAGAAGCTACTGCAGCAATGTCCTCAAACAGCTGGGGAAAAATGCTTTCTGAGCTAGAATTCCCTACCCAGTTAGACTATCAATCAAGTGTGGGGTAAATACCAGCATCCTCAGACAACCAACCTGGAAAGTTTGCCGCCCATGTGCCTACTTGCCCAGGGAGCTCTGGGACGGGCACTAGCAAAACAAAGCAGCAAATACACCAAGAATGAGGAAGACAAGGGATCCAGGGACCTGGGCTGCCAGCACAGAGGAAACAAAAGGAACCCTCAGGGTGCCGTTGAAAGACATCCCAGGCAGCCAGCCGACAGCGGCCTAGAGAACCCCCAGTGGCAGTGGCAGCAGATGCCAGAAAGCTCCCAGGAGGGGGGCACTTCCAGGAGGGGGCAGGTGTTAAACAGACCATCGCAAAGGCGGATCACCTGGTGTCTGGGAGAGAACGGAGAGGAGACGGCGGCGTGCAGTGTGCTTGCCTGCAGATGAGGAAAGAGGCAGGCAGCAAATCCAGGAAGATGTGTATTACACAAGAAGATGCTACCACAGCACACACTCTGTATTTTCCGATGCGAATATTTACTTGATTTTAAGGATGTAAAATCTGAAAATGTACTTAACAAAAATGATTTCATAACCATGCCAGCGGTGGGGGAGGAGAGTGGGCAGTGAGAGCAAGCTGGACCTTCCGAGGAGGACTGCGGTGAGCGGAGCGGCCGCTACCGGGGACGGGTGAGCAAGAGCCAAGAGTCACAGGGGTTGTCCCGGGGAGACAGGTGGGACAGCGGATTGCGGGGTTTTTATAAGCCTGTGGCAAATTTGACTTTCAGAAGTGTCCACGTGTATTTTGATAAAAGTGAAACTGAACAAAATGGAAAGCCACACCGTACAAACAGGTGCAGTGTCCCTGTACCTTTCTTCCTTCCCTCCCCTGGGGTCACCACACCCCAGAGTTGCTGGATACACATCCCTGTGCTGACTTTATACTGATTAGATACATGTGTACCTATAGCCATATATTTGTTTTAATATTTTTCTTAAACGATAGCCATTTTTAATTTGCTTTTTTCCACCCATTTTAACATTTGCAATCTATCCACACTGGTACAAGTGGACCTAGTTCATTCATTTTAATTGCTGGATAATGTTGTATTGTATGTGCCACAGTCTATCCACGTGCACATGAGGGGCTGCTACTGACTATTTGTGTCCTCACAAATTCATACGTTAAAATCCTAACTCCTAGGCCGGGCGCGGTGGCTCACGCCTGTAATCCTAGCACTCTGGGAGGCCGAGGCGGGCGGATCGCTCAAGGTCAGGAGTTCGAAACCAGCCTGAGCAAGAGTGAGATCCCGTCTCTACTATAAATAGAAAGAAAGAAATTAATTGGCCAA
>CAUYRT010007551.1:0-11292 GCA_963574885.1 Lepilemur ruficaudatus
CTCCAATTAATTTTCAACCGAAGAGCCTGAGTTGAGTTATGAAAGAGGTGCATGCGTAGATTTTTTTCCAGCCTCCACATCTGCAATCAGTGACCATGAGCACCTGCAACATATCTCATTGAATATACACATTGCCAGCAATGGAACTCTTTCCTCTGAGCCCAGTAGCCAGCTCTGGTTCCTCAAGCCAGTAGTTAGATGTCCAAGACATATTCCTCTGATTCCACTTGGGATTTGAACTACCCACTGCAAAATTCCAATTGCAAATAAGTGTCAGTTCTTTGAATACAGGGAACATCACATGATTTTTGTATTACAGATACTTAAAGGGAAAGTAATGAGATGAAAATGAGAAGTTATTTGTTTTTCTAAGGCCCAGGGACCAGCCACTGATTTTGTAGGAAGATACTCATCCCACATCCTTCCCTCAACACTCCCCCCCCCCCCCCCGCAAGTAGAACTAATGGCAGAGGAGAGTGAGAAGATATTCCCAGGGATCTGGAAGAGTAGACAAAGAGGCCACTGGAAGCCTTGACATTTCTTTAAAGTTTTATGTTTTATTTCTAGAATTATTGTGAATTTTGGTCTTCTGTTTAACATCTGTGTTCACTTCAGAGCACTGTGAACTTCTGGGTATGTTCATACCTCTGTATGATAAGTGTGAGTAGGATCATTTTTCCCCCTCAAAGCAGGCAGTGTGGAAAGAGAGCAAATCTTACATCTGCCAAGCTCACCCTAAGGACAAGCAGGAATTCAAAAACCAGCTGGACCTACACATGCTGAACCTCTAACAGGACCTGAGATATGCAGGCCCTCCAGTGTGGTCAGCTCTTTCCCACATTCTGGTTGAGAGAAATACCAAGGCCTCTGGAGATTGACTGGTCAATCTTGAAGTAATCAAAGCCTACATGTGTGGAACAAGGGAGCCAAAATTTCCCTAACTCCATTAACATTTCCCTCCATCCAAATATGAAAAATGGGCCCGTTTATTATTTATTATCTTCCCATTTGATATTTCACCTGCTGCCAACACGGCTAAGCCCAGCCAAGTTTCCCCATGGCTGGCCTGGAGGCAGATGATCCCAGCAAGGCAGAATCACACCCAGGGAAACAGATGGGTGACCTTTCTCTTGCCTGCTCTCTAGACTACAGAGCAGATAGCCAAGCTCTTTGGGTGGCCCAGGCTCTTTGCTTCTCTAAATTATAATATATATTTTCCGACTGATGGTCTGTTTCTCAAAAACATCGATCACACATTTGTCAAACACCATCTTTGATGCATTATGCCAGAGCAGCCAGTTTTCCTGGTATCCTAAATCCCTAACACGATACCCCTCCCCCCAGCCGACCTCCCCTCAAAATAACTTGGTGTGAACTTTTTCCGTTGCTTTTTTGCCTCCTCCTTTTCAGCCATGTGTTTGAAATATGTTTAAGATATTGTCACATTTCACATTTTAAATATCATGAGGACAGGCCAATTCTACGATATTTTAAGTGCCCTCATTATAAAACATATGGTCAGAGGGGTGGGGATAGGGAGGTGGGGAAAGAAATATGGCAAATGTAATATTTTCCCAAGGTGGGGGTGGGGAACATGACCTGCAAGATGCAAGAATCTATGTGTGCCACTACTGAAATACCATCTGTTTCCATTCAAATTATCATCTCAAAATTATGACTTCTTTGCATATGCCATAGTGTATAGGATTCAAGGGCCAAAACGCATCATAGTGTTTGCAATCAACTGATCCAGTTGCTGGTAAAGCTGTGGCAATTAAAAAAAATAGAAAAGAAAAACAAAGAAAGTCCTATATTTATTGTGTTCACATTTTTCTCCTTTTTAAAATAGAGGTGCTGTTATGACAGAGACAATGAGAGGGTCAGCCATTGGCCACGTCAGTGACTCATTCCTTAGTTCACTCATTTATTCTTTCATTCATTCAGCAGCTAGTCATGTACTTTGTTAATCACACACGATGTGTGGAGATGGGGATAGAGGGATGAGAAGACAGTGATCAGACTGTTGAAATAAGAGTGGTAAGGCCAATTGTAGAAGTTAACGGTTGTGACAAAATATCCCAATTTTTTGGGGGGGTGGTGTATGATATTGCTCAATGATAAGGAAATCTTTTTAAAGGAGGCTACTTCTAAGCTGATTTAAAAATTAAGTAGGATTTATTCATACACAGTAGATATTAGAGTTCCCAGGCTTTGGAAGCAGGCTATGTAGTGACACAGAAATGCCAAGGAACACTGGCTCCAAAGAACTCATTATGGAGGGAATATAAAGGGACAGAAACACAAGAGATGGAGGTAGATGGGGTGGTTGGAGCAACTCCCTAAGAGCCCACCTCTCTGGAGGTTAACAGCTAACATCTGATTTCCTACTAGGAGGACAGACCATCTTAGGTTTTAACAACATTTTGATGAGTACTTAGTATAGAAACGGACTACAAAAGCCTGCATGTCAGGTGCAGGTGAGCTGCTTTAAGTAAGATGCAGAGAGTATGTCTGCTTATTACCCTGGGAAGGAAGTGGAGGAGCAAAGACCAGAGAGGAGTAAGAGGGAGGCTTTAGTGGATGGTAGAATAGGGGACCCAGAGAACTCCAGGTGGCACAGAGAACAGAAAAGACTTCGGAGAAAAAGACTATCTAATATTCGCTTGCTATGCTTGCTTTGCCATGGACATGTGTTTTCTCCCCATGTACCTAAATCCTCCGCAAACTCTCTTACTTTCTTTTCAGCCCCTTCATAAAGTCTTATGTAACCCTGCGTGTTTATATGGTGGATTAGATCTTCTTTTAGAGAAATTAGTAAAGAGATGGGGTTTCTTGTCTGAAACAATATGGTATATTTCACACAGGCAAGAAAGCAAGATCCAATATAAGCCTTCCAGGAATTAAAAAAAAAATCATGGGATGGATGGGCTTTGAACGTCAAGAGGGAGTGTGAATGGGGTTTCAAGCCAATCTCAGTAAGTTTTTAAGCACAAGGAAGCACCCTAGTTGACATATAGTTTGTGTCAGCAAAGATTTAACTGTGATAACCATAGTTAGGAATGAACATATGAGGAAGATCTGGTCCTTGCTATAGCATTTATAGTCTATTTGGGAAGACATTCACATATGTAAGAGAGTAGTGAGGAAACTTTGAACCAGTCAGCAGCATTCATCCTTAGCGGGGCCATCTGACCATTTTCTGTCTGACACTCTGAAAACCATCTGGGAAGTACAAAATAAAGCACTGATCCTTAGACTTTGGGCCATGATCATTGCAAGCTAAAAAATAACCATCAACAAATTAAGATTTTCCATTGCTCTGAACTAAGTTTTAGACAATACTGTTTCTACCTACATATTTTTTTCTCTCTCACACTATACTCCAAGAAGTCAAACAGTCCTGTTAATATGTGCCCCTTGGAATTCTCAGTGCTATGCTCTGTATCCTCATGAGCTGGCCAAAATGATCTTGTATTCTGTAACTCTTCAAAAATATCTGTTGAATTAATGAATGTATGTAGGAATTTCTATGGATTAGTGCATAGTGGATTTTCCAAAGAACTGCCCAACATAACATTTCTCAGGGGTACATATATTTTTAGTGGATTCAAAATCTGCGTAAATTCTTATACTTCTGGTTTGCATGGTAGACTAGCAATATTCAAAACAAATGAAAGGATATATGATCAAAGAATATCGCCAATAAAACCCGTCAGAACTTTTAGTTGCCCACTGCTTGTTCTTAGACATTTCACAATCCATTAATTTCATCTATTCCTCACTATACCTCTGTGAGGTGCATAATATCTCTCATTCCTCTTTTCTGATGAGGACTTTGGAATCTATTGATAATAATCTCTGGGATTTGTACTCAGATTCATTTGATTCCTTCCCAGGACCCAGGCAGCTTTGCTGGATTGAGGGTGAGTAGATGAGAGTTCTGTGATCACTCTTCATTGATTTACTCTCTGATGTGAATTTAGCAAGTCATCCCTAATCCATAGGGCCCCTATCTACTTTCTCATCTCTGCATCCCTCTTCTTGTAGATTTGGTACTTCTTGACCTCCATTTCCAGACTCAGCCTGGTTTCTGGGACCAATATTTCTTACATGCAAAAGGAGTATTTTAAAACAATCTAATTTAACACCTGGGAACTCTTTCATTAATTCATCCAGCCATTTCCATATTCAGACACATTTTTGGGTGCCTCTTGTTTGCTAAGCACCATTCTAGGTGTGGGGGCTAGAATGGAAACCAAGACAAGTGTCCTGTGGTTAAGACCCATTCTGGTGCCTGGTAACACGTGAGCGTCTAAGTTCCCCAGGTGACAGGCAGTGAGGTAGAATGGGGACAACATGGACTTCAGATGTGACTACTGTGTTCAAAACCCTGTTTCTACTACCTATTATCATGTGGGATGAAGAACAAGTCACTTTACATCTCTATGTTTCCATCTGTAAAATGGGGGTCCCATCTGTCCAGGCAAGAAGTGAAACAGCATTGTTAGAGTTCTTAGACGATGGCAGATATAAAATGGCTGTGTGTGGCAGCTGTCAAATTCCAATGTCTGCTTTCTTAGGACTATTCCTTTGAAATCCATGTTTCCTTTTGAGTGCCAGACTTTTACATCTGTTGCCTGGCTCAATAGCTGCCTCCCCCCACTTCCTGGTTTCCCCACAGTCTCTCTCGTCCCCATCTGATTCATTCTCCATTTGGTATTTAGAGAGATGCTTTGAAAACGTGAACTCGATCATGCCAGCTTTATGACAAAGTCCTTCAACAGTTTCCCATTTTCTTGGGGTGAAATTTCAACAACTCACCATGGCCCATGATTTGTCCCCTGCCCACCCTCCCAAGCTCATGCCTGTTGCTCCCCACCTTTTCCTCAGCTTGCTGGTAGCCCTTTTTGTCTCGTTGCTGTCCCTCGGAACGCCAAGTCCATTTGTAGCTTAGGGTCATTTTGTTGTTGTTATTGTTAAAACATTTAAAAAAAAACAGTTTTATTAATTAAAACAACTTATTTTCACACAATGTCTGCAAAATGCATTTGAAAATCCACTATATGCTCATTGGTTAAAATACAGTTACAAGAACTACAAAATTATTATTTTTCTTCTGATATAGTAACATTAGAGTTATGATTCCTTCATTTTAAAAGGGTGAGGCTAATTTTTTAGTGAAAGTTGATATAAATACATTTATAACATTCCAGACAGGAATTATCTTTGTTTTTCTCTGATACCTGGAAGATGTAGTTACTTCTATTGCATGAAATAATATTCAACTCTTCTACTAAGCCTTCTAGCACATCAGAAAATACTCAAGTATTTCTTTACCTAGCTTTGCCTTCTGTCAGGAACACTATGTGCCCCCAGATCTTTACTGAACTGGCTCTTAGCAAAAATATTACCTACTTGCAGAGCTCTTTACTCACCACACAACCTAAAATACCCCCATCCTTAATCACTCATTTTTTTAACTATCTAAAATTGTTTATTAACTCACTTATTTATTTTCCGTGCCCATATAGGAATATAAATAACTAAGAAGTGTGTGTCTTGTTTACTTTTGTCCCCAGCATCTAAGGCGGTGCCCAGGACATAATAGCTCTTCAGCAAGTATTTTCGAATGATCCTGTAGAGGATGCTTCTCATTTTGAATACCTTGCGGGGGCTGCTGGACAAGGTTTTACACCATCTTGTCTAAATTTAGCACACACTTAGCTTTAACTCTCTTGCAAGAGACACCATTAAGCTAGTTAAAAAGAATAGGCAGCTATAAACTGTCTCCAGAAAGCATCCATAAGCAAGTACATGCTCCTTATTAAAAGGGGCCCCTTTGGGCCTTGCCCGGGTAACTGTTTCATAGGGACAAGTGGGTGGATGTCCTGATTATCAAGGCCATTCTCTGTAAGCAAGTTTCCAGAAAGGCACACAAGATGTTCAGCCGTGATTGCAGCTCACCCTCCACCTTCCTTCTCCTCCTCCTCTCCTCCCTGTCTCCTAGGCAGGCACATTTGCAGAGCTGCCCAGGCTGTCAGCCCATCACCGTGAATTTCTTCCTTCAGCTCCCCCTTGCTGCCTTTCATCGTTTCCCAACATAATTACCATCGTGCTAATAAGTCAAATGAGTGGGTACAGCCAAGTGGGCAGCTCCACTCGGGCGCCTCCCTGAGCGCTGGCTGGGAGTGAAGGGGAAGCATGGATGTTGGGGCTCAGGCTGCCCTGGGCACTCCAAGGGGCGCCGGATAATGGGTTTTCTCTTCAGCGGCTGTTGCTTGCAGGGATGGTACTGGAAGAAGGCGGGGCTATGGCCCCACCTGGGTCCCCAGGCTGTGTCCCTTTTGCCATAGCTGTGCCTTCCCAAACACCAAACACAGCCCAACCCTTCTGATCCTTCTGGCCTTGAAAAGGACTCCCCTGCCCATGCTGCCTTCTCACCCCCACCCCAGGCCCAAGCCCTTTTTGTTTTTTATTCATATATATTTCCCAGTGAATGTGACCCTTCCCATGTGTCCGTGCCAGCCTGCATTCCAGACTCTCAGATGAGTTTTTCAGCCAGCAGCTCCTACCTGACAATCAGAATTCCAGGCTGGATGAAAGAGTCTGGGACAGGAAGGCAGTGGCATATTCAGGAGTCTTCCCTCACCCAGACTGATGAGCCCAGCAGCAAGGCAACTCTGGAGGACCGCAGGACTTTAAAGGAACTGGAAGTCTCTGCTAATTCATGTGTTTTTGGAACACATTAGCATGGGTGTTTATTTCAGCAACAGCACAAGGAGTGCCAAGTGCTTAAAATACAATAGTAGGGCTATCGGTGGTGCCCTGATTCTCAATTTCATTTTAAACTCAGTAGAGCAAAGGGTGGAGCCCAAGTGGAGAGGGTGTGTCTTCACTCCTGCCGGATGTAGAAAGACTCCAGATGCAATCACAGCAGGAAAACGCAGACGCCTGGCACCAGCTCAATTTTAATCACCAGAGTGCCCTTTCCCTCTTTTTTCTTCTTTTCCTTCCTCCGCACAGCTGAGCTCTGCACACCGCTTGGAAAGGGGCATGGCAGGAACGAGGCAAACCTTGTCTCATCCTACGAATTACTCCCTGGTGCACATTTAAATATTAATATGCGCCAGTTTATTAATCATTAGGAAGGCAGCAATGATACGGGCCACACAGGCTCCATCTTTTATCACACATCCCAGGAGACCGAAAAAAGCGATGAAAAATTATTGAAGAACCACCTAAGATGCCTTCACCTTGCCACCGCTCGTTCTGCCCTGGGACTAGCAGGGGCTGTGTTAACACTCTGTGCTTCTACTGTGCAAAATTAAAGGAGGAACGTGGGATGCTTTGAACACAGTAAAGTCTCATTGATTTGAAATGAAGGGGTGAAGGTCAGTGGAAAGCTCCAATTTAGAATATTCTTAAAGAAATCTATGAATATCTCTTTCAAGTATCAACTATAACATATAATTATAGTTGATGAAGTGTTGCCAAAAAGGAATCCTATGGGAGATTGCATAAATGTTATTTTTTTGAAGCTTAGTGTTTATATATCAATAGCTGGTAAAAATTTGGCTGTAGGAAGTCTTTTGAAAATGCTTTTGTTACATCATTTTTAATCCATTTTTAAGTCATTCAGCCTTGAAATTACAGTCATCTTTGACTTCTCCATTTTCCTGTTTTTGTTTTTTGCCCATTTTTCTTTTGTAAGAGCTATCATTAGTTGAGCAACTATGATGTGCTCAGTGGCTATTATTTATAATTCTGATCTTTACTAAATGCTGCAAAATAGATAATTTTAGGCCCATTTGGCAAATAGGAAAAGTAAAGTTCTTAGAAATTACATGGTTTGTTTTAGGTCACAAAGTTCATTTAAAAGTAAGTTAAAACCAATAATATGCCTCCTTCTTTTTTGCCCTTCATAGAGTTGCTAAATTTGTACATCAGAGCTATGCTAATCTAAGTGTAATATATCTGGATTGTACTAGGTATTTAATAATTTTGCCCATTAAAATTTATAGAACATTTGGGCCTAAACATTAAGCTTAGAGCATTTGTTCCTGACTGAGCTGTCTGTTTGGTGGCTGGCCCAGCTGGTCACATCTGGATCTAATAGATCCCAACTACAGCTCCAACGGCAGCTTCATCCCTAAGGAGGGAGAGATATATTCAGCCACATCATCTGGCTCCTTCCAGAGTCAGGAGCCACTCTTCCACAGATTAATCCTGAGTATTGTGTAGACTCTTCAGCATTTCCCATGTGGGCTCCATCTACACCTCTTTGTGATCTTTCCGATTATTTGAACCAATATCGATCAATAACTGGAGTTCTTCACCAACTCTAATTACTGAACTAAATGCTTATAATTCTTGCCAGTTATTATTCCCCAAAAAGCTAAAACATGACCTTTATAATATTATTATCGTTGGAGGATCCTATCTTTAAAAAAAAGAAGACTTATCAGATCTATGACATGTCTCTACTTGGTTCTATATTATTGACAATTCCAAGAAACTTCTTTATGATCACTGCTGTCCAATCTCAGAATGCCTCATGTCCAAGTCTACTTTTACTATGATAAGCCCCGAAGACTTATAGCTAATGGATAGATTTTATCGTAAATGACTATTACTCTTGAATCATGGCTTTGGACTAAGGTTAATGAACACTTTATTTTTGTTTTTAGCTTAGATGAGGATACATACAGCCAGATCAACCTGTGCGTGACACAGCTACACAGCTGAGAAGGAGAGCTGAAAAGGGGTCCAAAAGATGTTCCAAAAGCTAAAATAATGGGCTGAATATAATGTGATGAAATTTAATAGGCACAAATGTAAATTTAAAACTAAAACCCACCAACAATTGTGCATATGAATAATTGGGGGGAATTTATCGATAACACATGTGAAAAAGATGCAGGGGTTTTAATTGACTTTAAGCTCCATCTGAGTCAACTGGGTGATGTAGTTGCCAAAATATTAATGTAATGTTAGGCAACAGAAACAGAGATGGAATGGACTTTTTAGAACAAGAGGCAGTCATCCCACTGCATTCTGAGCCAATGAGATCACACCTGGAGCACTGGGTTGGGTTCTGGGGAAAACTCAGGTAGTGGAGGGGCCTGGATCCATGTTATATGAGGAATGATCGAAGGAAGTCACGATCTGGGTAGAAGAAAGCCATGTCGAGCATCTTAAAATATCCAAAGACTGTGGCGTAGACGAAGAATTGGTTCTTCTATGCAATCCTATACATGGAAAATGGGAGAGAGTCTGAGCTCAATATTACTATATAGGGGATGTTATTACCATTTAGAATGTTCTTTTAAATTTTTTTTAATTGACAGAAAAAAACTTGTATACGTTTGTCATGTATAACATGATATTTTGAAATATGTATACCTTGTAGAATGGCTTAGATTGTTCTTAAATGTAATGAGCTGCATTGGGAAAATGATTTATCAATCAACAAATTAAGCAGATGCTTGATGAGCACCTCCAGGGCTTTGTAAAGGAGATTTATGCCTCCCGTGAATCAGGTCTGGACGAGGGAACTGCAGCATGGACATGAGTGCCATGCAGCCTACACACTGCTGGACAGTCCTGAATCACCTGTTACATTTTTCTGTGATTTCCTCTTATCTTCCCAGTTAGAGTGGAACTTCTCTGAAGCCAGAGGCCATGTCCTTATCATATGCTTCTTCTAACTTCTTTCTTTCTGGTGTGGCTCAGAGATAAACCCATAATAAATATGTACTGACTGGCATTACTAATTTATGTAGCCAATATTCTCCCCCACTGAAGTGTAAAGGTATGTGCTAGTCCATCTTATGTCATGATTGCCACATTTCTGACCTGTGGCAATAGAATTAATATTCTGTGATTCTTGTAAACCATGATTTGTTCATTTCACGTGAAAGCACCACGTTTCTATCCCCAAAGATATCCAATCCTGAGTAATATGGCCATGCTGGGAAATCTCCCTGTGCCTTAGTGTTCCTTTTGTGAAACAGAGGTAGGGGATTTCCAAGTCGCCTTTCAATTCTGTCATTCTATGAACGTCGTCCTGTGGACTGCCTTAGGAGTTTTGATTATTTTCCCTCTTTCATATATTTTCTTCATCTCTCTCCTAAGTTCCTTCAATGACTTTGATAGTATCAGCACTGAGCTGGATATGTTAGCATCAGATTCTGAACATAGCATCTCAAGAACTCCTAAAGATTAAATATGTAGAGAATTATAAATATTTGAAATACCCTGGGGCTGGTGTATGTACTGTCTTTAAAAAGATCTTTTTGATCTAGTATCTTTTATTTGCTTGCTTGTGGGCTGGCTTTTTCACCGTCTGTTAGAACATCCAACCCGTTGCAGGCTTTCAGAATGGTGAGAGGCCCTGGAGAGAGTCACGGCACCTAACTCCTTGCTCTCCAGACTCACCTGGAGTTGAGGGCAAGGATGGGATACTCACAAGCTCTGACACCGCAGCAGAGCACAGTACTAAGATTTGCTTTTGCTGAGCCCGAACAATCTTAACTGTTAAGTGTTAAAAGATCCAAGCTCTGTTTTAGTTTTGCTGTTCACTCCCTTAGGAAAGACTCATAGCCTTGTCGGAAATCCGTTTCCCAAGATAGTGGCCCATACATTCAACAAATATTCATTTATACCTTTCTTGAACATCTATTTCTTAATTCTTTTTTATTATTTCAGCATATTATGGGGGAACAAATGTTAAGGTTACGTATATTGCCCTCCCCCGCCCCGAGTCAGAGCTTCAAGCGTGACCATCCCTAGATGGTGCGCATCGCACTCATTATGTGTGTATATACCCATCCCCTCCTCCCCCTCCAACTGCCTAACAACCGATAAATGTTATTCCTATATGTCCACTTAGGTGTTGATCAGTGAAACCAGTTTGCTGGTGAGCACATGTGGTGCTTGCTTATCCATTCTTGGGATACTTCACTTAGTTGAATAGGTTTCAGCTCTATCCAGGAAAATATAACAGGTGCTATATCATGCAGCAGATTCTGTCCTTCTAAACTTTTTTTGAGTGAAAAAGCAACATTTTAGAACAATATGCATAGTAATGATTCTAATTTACATGAAAAAGTTACGTGTGTGTATGTAAGTAAATGCAATAACTGAAGAGTGCAAGGCACATGTCATTCTAATAACAGTTGTTTTTTCTGGAGGGGACTGAGCTTGAGGGAGGCACTCCAAGAGAATTTTATTTGTGTTCTATGTATTTTTTAAGTCCCCAGCTACATTATGACTGGAAGCTATAAAGTCCTA
>CAUYRT010007552.1:0-30527 GCA_963574885.1 Lepilemur ruficaudatus
TTTGGATATAGACATTTATGGAAATAAACTTTCCTCTCAGGACTGCTTTCGCTGTGTCCCACAGATTTTGATAACTTCTGTCTCCTTTGTCATTTAGTTAAAAGAATCTTTTGATTTCCATCTTGATTTCCTCATTTATGAAGTGATCGTTCAGCAGAAGATTATTTAGTTTCCATGACTTTGTGTAGAAATGAGAGTTTCTGTTAGGGTTGATTTATACTTTTATTCCACTGTGATCTGCAAAGAAAATGGTATCATTTCTATTTTTTAAAATTTTTGAGACATATTTTGTGTCCTAGGATATGGTCAATGTTAGAGAATGTCCCATGAGCTGATGAGAAGAACGTATATTCAGTGGTATATGGGTAGAATGTCCTGTAAATGTCAATCAGGCCCATTTGTTCTAGCATTCTGTTTAAATCCATTATTTCTTTGTTAATTTTCTGTTTGGAGGCTCTGTCCTGTGCTGTCAGCAGGGTACTGAAGTCTCCGGCTATTATGGTGTTGTTGTTTATCAGTTTGTTTAGATCAAGTAGAGTTTGCTTTATGAATCTGGGTGCACCTAAGTTGGGTGCATGCATATTTAGAATTGTTACATCTTCTTGTGGAACTGTACCCTTCATCATTATATAGTGACCTTCTTTGTCTTTCATTACCTTTGTTGATTTAAAGACTAAGTTATCTGAAATGAAAACTGCCACACCAGCCTTCTTTTGGCTTCCGTTTGCTTGAAATATTCTTTTCCACCCCTTTACCTTTAGTCTAAATGCATCCTTGCAGGTTAGATGTGTTTCCTGAAGACAGCAGATACTTGGCTTGTATTTTTTTTATCCATTCAGCCAGTCTATGTCTCTTGAGTGGGGAGTTCAAGCCATTCACATTTATTGAGAAAACTGATAGGTGGGGCAGATTTCTGTTCATTCTGTTGGGTTGAACTTTGTTGCTTTGTTTTCTCTCTTGTGAAATTGACAACAGGGAAACTATATGAAAGATTAATAAAACAAAAAGCTTGTTCTTTGAAAAATTAAACAAAATTGACACACCTTTGGCTAGACTAACAAAAAGCAGAAAAGAAAAATCTCTAATAAGCTCCATCAAGAACAATAAAGGAGAAATTACAACTGATGCCATGGAGATACAAGGTATAATTTATGAATACTACAAAAACCTTTATGCATACAAACTGAAAAATGAGGAGGAAATGGACAAATTCTTAGAAACACACAGCCTCCCTAGGCTCAACCAGGAAGAAATAGAATTCCTGAACAGACCAATATCAAGTACTGAAATTGAAACAGCAATAAAAAAACCTGCCTAAAAAGAGAAGTCCCAGACCAGATGGTTTCACACTGGAATTTTACCATACCTACAAAGAAGAATTGGTGCCTATCCTGCAGAAATTATTCCACAACATCGAGAAGGATGGAATCCTCCCCAACAATTTTATGTAGCCAATATCACCCTGATACCAAAACCAGGAAAGAATGCAACAAAAAAAGAAAACTACAGACCAATATCCCTTGTGAATATAGATTCAAAAATTCTCAACAAAATTCTAGCTAACCGAATCCAGGTGCTTATCAAGAAACTAATCCATCACAACCAAGTGGGCTTCATCCCAGGGATGCAGGGATGGTTCAACATACGGAAATCTAAAAATGTTATTCACCACATAAACAGAAGCAAAAACAAAGACCATATGATCCTCTCAATAGATGCAGAAAACGCATTTGACAAAATTCAACACCCTTTTATGATAAGAACGCTTAACAAAATAGGCATAGACGGGGCTTACCTAAAAATGATACAGGCCATATATGACAAACCCACAGCCAATATCCTACTGAATGGGGAAAAATTGAAAGCATTCCCACTTAGAACTGGAACAAGGCAAGGTTGCCCACTATCCCCATTTCTATTCAACATAATGCTGGAAGTCCTTGCCACAGCAATCAGACAAGAGAGCGGAATTAAGGGTGTCTAGTCGGGGGCAGAAGAGATCAAACTCTCACTCTTTGCTGATGATATGATGTTATATCTAGAAAACCCTGAGGATTCAACCAAGAGACTTCTTGAATTGATAAACAAATTCATTAAAGTCTCAGGACACAAAATCAGTACACCCAAATCAGAGGCATTCATATATGCCAACAATAGTCAAACTGAGAACCAAACCAAAGACTCAAATCCCTTCAAAATAGCAACAAAGAAAATAAAGTACCTAGGAATATATTTAACTAAGGAGGTAAAAGACCTCTATAGGGAGAACTATGAAACACTGAGAAAGGAAATAGCAGAGGACGTAAACAGGTGAAAGACCATACCATGCTCGTGGATTGGCAGAATCAACATTGTTAAAATGTCTGTACTACCCAAAGTGATCTACAGAGTCAATGCAATTTCTATTAAAATACCATCATAATTTTTCACAGATATAGAAAAAATAATTTTATGCTTCGTATGGAACCAGAGAAGACCCCGTATAACAAAAGCAGTCTCGGGCAATAAAAAGAAAATGGGAAGTATCAATTTACCAGATGTCAAACTATACTACAAGGCTATAGTAATTAAAATAGCTTGGCACTGGCACAGTAACAGGGACATTGAGCAGTGAAACAGAACAGAGAACCCAGATATAAAACCATCCTCATATAGCCATCTAATCTTTGACAAAGCAGACAAAAACATACCCTGGGGACAAGAATCCTTATTTAATAAATGGTGCTGGGAAAAGTGGATAGCCACATATAGAAGACTGAAGCAGGATCCATACCTTTCACCTCTCACAAAAATCAACTCATGCTGGGTAACAGACTTAAACCTAAGGTATGAAACTATTAGAATTCTAGAGGAACATGTTGGAAATACTCTTCTAGACACTGGTCTAGGCAAAGAATTTATGAAGAAGACCGCAAAGGCAATCACAGCAACAACAAAAAATAAATAAATGGGACCTGATCAAACTGAAAAGCTTCTGCACACCCAAAGAAACTGTCACAAGAGCAAACAGACAGCCTACAGAATGGGAGAAAACTTTTGCATGCTACACATCTGATAAATGGCTGATAACTAGAATCTATTTAGAACTCAGGAAAATCAGCAAGAAAAAATCAAACAACCCTATCAAAAAGTGGGCAAAGGACATGAACAGAAATTTTTCAAAGCAAGACAGAATAATGGCCAACAAACATGAAAAAATGCTCAACATCTCTAATCATCAGGTAAATGCAAATCAAAACTACAATGAGATATCACTTATCTCCGGTGAGAATGGCCTTTATCAAAAAGTCCCAAAACGATAAATGTTGGCATGGATGCGGAGAGATAGGAACACTCATACACTGCTGGTGGGACTGTAAACTAGTGCAACCTCTGTGGAAAGCAATATGGAGATACCTTAAAATGATACAAGTAGATCTACTATTTGATCCAGCAATCCCATTACTGGGCGTCTACCCAAAAGTACAAAAGACATTATAAAAAAGACACCTGCACGCGAATGTTTATAGCAGCACAATTCACAATTGCAAAGTTGTGGAAACAACCCAAGTGCCCATCAGTACACGAGTGGATTAATAAAATGTGGTATATGTAGACCATGGAGTACTATTCAGCTATAAGAAACAATGGTGATCTAGCACCTCTTGTATTTTCCTGGATAGACCTGAAACCCATTCTACTAAGTGAAGTATCCCAAGAATGGATAAGCAAGCACCACATGTACTCACCAGCAAATTGGTTTCACTGATCAACACCTAAGTGGACATATAGGAACAACATTTATCGGGTGTCGGGCAGATGGGAGTTGGGAGGAGGGGATGGGTATATATACATACATAATGAGTGCATTGCGCACCGTCTGAGGGATGAACACGCTTCAAGCTCTGACTCGAGGGGAGGGGGGGAAGGGCAATATACATAACGTTAACATTTATACCCCCATAATATGCTGAAATAAAAAAATAGAAATTAATTGGCCAACTAAAAATATATAAAAACATTTAGCCAGGCATGGTGGTACATGCCTGTAGTCCCAGCTACTCGGGAGGCTGAGGCAGGAGGATTGCTTGAGCCCAGGAGTTTGAGGTTGCTGTGAGTTAGGCTGATGCCACTGCACTCTAGCCCGGGCAACAGAGTGAGACTCTGTTTCAAAAATAAATAAATAAATACATAAACTATATTAAAAAATGAAAAAAAAATATGGTTCTGCTTTTCTGAATATAAAACTATGTAGGAAAAAAATTCTGGAATGTTCTACAACCACAAAAATGTTACTATTATAGTTTGTGGAACTGGAAATGAGGTTTATTTTACTTAATGATATTTTATGTTTGGACAGTAAACCTGTTTTACTTTTGTAATAAGTCATACATTAATAAACTGCATTTCTAAAGTAGAGAGTACCTTATACCACCCTTAAATAAAATTTTAGAATATTTGAACCCAAAAATCTTCCAAGTTGTTTTCACAATTACTCATATATCCAGATATTTTAAAGAATGTTTAACCCATGTAGGTGGCACTAAGGTTGACAATAATGCAAAGGTTCCACACAGCATGTTTTTAAGGTCTCTTTCTATTAGCCAACTGGACCGTGCTTTTGGAAATCATCAAACTGTCTATTCACTCATATCTGCAATGATGCCCCTTGCCTCCAAGGATTGGGTACACCTAAGATTTTCACTAAGGAAAGAGGAATTGAGATTTACTATTTCCCAAAGACCTAGGTGACATTTTTAAATATCCTCCTCAACAGAAAAAGAGCACGCAATTCTGCTGTGTCATGGTTGTGAATAACATTTCCACGAAGGAACGTGACTATTGTTCCTTCTGTCATTCTGGAGTCCTGATGTTACTTTGTGGTTTGTTTCTCCACATGTGCTCCTTCCAAAACAAAGAGGGTATATTTGGTACTCATTGATACTTTTTTTAAAAAAGTGAATTAGGCAATTTTCCTTGAAACTTCCATAGTAATTCAGCATGAAGTAGAATAAAATAGTAGAAATGATGGAATTTATTTAGAGATACCGCACTAAGAAGGGGAATTGTTTGGTAATGCAACAGAATGTTAGAGGGCTGAGGAATGGATTGAAGAAAATTATCAAGCATGCATGTTGTTTTTAAGTGATACTTGAGACCGGGATGTGCAACAGCTGTGTTGTTGGCTTTTTTTTTCTTGTGCCAACTTTCTTTATTTGATTGATTTTCTCTCTGACAGCCCACTGTGCTGATAAATGTGTCCATGGTCGCTGTGTTGCTCCAAACACCTGTCAGTGTGAGCCTGGCTGGGGAGGGACCAACTGCTCCAGTGGTAAGTTTCCACCTGTTGTTGTCCGTCTTGGGATGTTTTTGCTGTATGGGCCCCTTGTCTGCAGATGACCCTGAACCAAGCTTTTCCTCTTCAACTCTATGCAGAGCACGGTGTGGATTCCAAATTCAATCATTTGTACTGTTCCTTTTAAATCTGTGCGTGTACTATGTACAGAACTGTTGCTAATTGGGTATAAAGAGAAGTACTTGCAATGAGATTTCAACAATCTGAGGCTCATACTTTTGTGAATGTGAATGCATTTTCCGGAGTAGTGTCCACAATATAGATTCCTTACTTCAGCAAGGCAGTTTGGTAACATAGCTATTGTATTTTAATTTCTGTGTTTACCTGTTGATTTCTCTAAAATGCTTTCTTGGTGATTAAATTTTACCACCTGTTGGTTTTAACTCAGAAATAAAATTGGTATTTTTGATGCTAATATAACTATTAATATTTGTCTCTGCATTCTGAGATGCAAATATTGGACACTTGCTGAGATAACTTTTGGGGGAAATATTTGTAATAAATGAAAATAAAATTCCTGAGCATTTTGGTGCTATGATTTGGTACAAATCATAACATAGTATGTAATTTATCCCCATTATGTTAGAATTATGAATTCTAAAATGATGATACTTTGAACTATAAGCAGGCCGCACCAAAAATCCTGTTTTCATTATTTTGAAGATTAAACGATGGAATGTCATAATACAGTTGCTTTTTTAAACTTCACAGTTAAAACTTATATCTTCTGGTTAACTTGTTGCTGCATACGTAATTGTATCCGCTTCCTGTTTCTTTATGCTTCTTTTTTTGCCTTGAGAAACATGAGAAAGAATTGAAGTGCAACTAAATTGTAAAGCATGAAATGTTACATTTTGAAAAAGGAAATAATAGTTTTTAAAAATTAGCAAGTTCTCATGACAGCACAAATTTGTCTTCATCACTACCAAGTAATTTTTTGAAACTGGTCCAAAAGGATTTTAAGCTGTCTAGATAAGCTAGTTTTATGAATTTTTACTTGCTTACTTTGGAATTGGGGAGATTACTCTTTATCTTGTTAGGACTGCTTGTCTCGGACTTGTGATCTCTTGGCTTTCCCTGAAGCAGCATGTTCAGGGGAAGCCCTTGTGCGGTCTGTGCACAGAACGCTTGGTGTGAAGGAGCCTTGTTATTGTACCTTAAACAGGGAGAGTGTATGTTTGTGTGTGTGTGTGTGTGTGTGTGTGTGTGTGTGTGTGTGTCTGTCTGTCTGTCTTTCTGCCCCTGACAGGCTTCTCAATTCCAGTGGATAACTGTCTTGCAGGGTTTTGTTTTGCTTCTGTTGGAGATCAGGAGAAAAGTGGGCATTTTGTTCACACACCATTGAGGCAAAATGTTTGGGATGTGGGATTTGGCTCATGTCCATTTTTCTGGCCGACTGACCTCAAATGCAATGTTGCTTTCATTAACTTTTCCACCTTAAAAATCAATTGTGCCTAGACGTTTTGAAGAAAAATAACATTATTATAAACTAGTGGGAAAGGGATGAGTGGGTGTATTCTTCGCTTGAAAAATGAGGTTTGTTACTAATTCCAGGGCAAGAAGGCTATGGAATAATTTCAGTTGTGTTCATACTTAGTCTCCTAAGAACTGCAGCCTACGTCAAGCTAAGGGATCAGACTGAAGAGTGTTTGTGTAAGCAAAACAAACGCCTGCATGGGTTTCAGACTCTCTAGAATTGATTTGGGCCTTCTAGAAAATAAACTGTTGCTTTATTTTGGAGTTAACTGACTTTTGAATGAAGACTCTAGAGTTCTGAGAACATATGTACTTCTAATATTGAAAGATAATATTGAGGCAACTTTTAGTTTGTTCTCTCAACTCATGTTTTAGATTTATAATGAACAAAAACATAAATAAACATGAACAGATGTCTGAAGTCTTTAAAGATGTTCAGAGAAAAACATTTCTGATACCTTTTGTTAGGAGCATAAAAAGTGGTTTCAAGCTGAACTACTCACTGTTTCTTGCTACCTGGGTTTTGTCTGTGGCAGTTACCCTAGTATCAGGAAATGAATAGTTTTGTTTACTCTTGGCCAGATAATTCTGGAAACAAAAGGTATGCTCTAGTAATCTACTATGTATCAGAGTTAAAGTGCCCTAATTTCCAAGGACTCTGTTTCTATTTAACCTCCTCTCTGGTTATCATTATATATAAATTTGATGATGTATGTTAGATCCATAAAATGATTGCTTTGATAATTAGACTGGCTCCTTATATCAGTCAGGGGCCAATCAGGGCACAGAAACCACAGTAATTTTTTTTTGAATAATGCTGTTATTTAGGAACAATTTTAGATTTACAGAAAAGTTGCAAAGATACTACAGAGTTTTCCCACATGGCCACACCCATTTCCCCCATTGTTAACCTCTTAAATTACCCTCAGTTTGTCAACACTGAGAAACTGACATTAGTATGCTACTATTACATAAACTCCAGATGTTACTTGGATTTCATCACTTTTTCCATTAATGTCCTCTTTCTGTTCCAGATTTCAGTCTAGGGCAACACACTGCATGCCACTGTCAAGTCTCCCCAGCCTCCTCTGGTCTGTGACAGTTTCTTAGACTTCCCTTGTTTTTCATGACCTTGACAGTGTAGGGAAGGACTGGCCAGGCATCTTGCAGAATGTCCTCCAATTTGTGTTTGTCTGGTGTTTTTCTTATGAGGAGACTCGGGTTATGAGCTTTGAAAAGAAGGCCAGAGTTGAAGTGTGCTTCTCTTCACACCATGTCATGATATTCACGTGACGTCACTGATGCTGCCATCACTTTAACCTTCATCACTTGGTTTAGGTAGTGTTTGCCAGGTTTCTCCACATGAAGTTACGATTTCCCCTTTCCCTACTCTGTTCTTTGGAACCAGGTCACTATGTCCAGCTTACCCTCAGGGGTGAAGGGCAGGAAAGCTCCGTATCTTTGAAGGAGGAATATCTACTTATATTATTTGTAATTCTTCTGTAAGGAAGATGCGTTTCTTCTCCATTTGCTCAATCATTTATTTATATCAGTGTGGACTCGTGTATATTTATTTCATATTTTGGATTAAAAGCCAATATTACATAATTTATTTTATCACTCAGATTGTTCCAGCTTTGGCCACTGTATCCTTTTGACATGGCTCATCTTTTTGATTTTGAGCAATTTCTTACTTTCTGATACTACGAGATACTCCAGGCTCATTTTGTATTTTTACTGCCCCAGCCCTAGAATGAGCAGTTTCTCAAAGAAGCTTTGGTTCCTTTTTGGGGGGAGTGATATTTAGAAACTAAGATCTGGGTGCTCATTGTTACTGGGATGCACAGTCACTTGAAAGAAGAAATTTAATGTAAAGAATTATTAACTAACCATGGCAGGAGATTGGAGCAATGAGGGATTGGCTAGTAAGTAGACAGAACTCTAAAGAATATGGGAGAGGCAGATACAAGAGGCAGCCACGACCCCTAGAGCTGAGACGGAAGCCCACAGAGGAAGTCCCACGAGGCGTGTGATCCAGACCTGCTGGAGAGGGCACGGCCACAGCTCACTGGATGGCAGAGAAGCCGCGTGGTGCTGCTCTAGCAGAACTTGCTGGAAATCTGCCCTCTAGAACCTCCTAGAAATCTGCCCTATAGGACTCCTGAGAAAGCTCTTCTTGGAAAAGTGTCTCACCAGAAGGACTCTGCTACAAAAAAGGGGAAATTGTTGGCTGATGGGTGCTGCTAGCCACAGTATATTCTGGGAGCTAAAGGCTAGAGAAGCTGTTCCTGCTGCAGGAGCTTGCTGGAGAAGCCCCTCGTGCTGTAGAAACGGTGCTGGGAAGGCTGTCCGTGTTTAGGAGCTTGGGACTAGAGAAGCCATTGGCACTGTGCTCACACTGCAGGAGCTGAGTGCTGCAGCTGCCAAGTGCGCTGCAGGGATCAGCTGAGCTAGCTAGCACACTGGGACTAGGATGGAAAATTCTTTCCTTCCGCAATGTCTCTCTAGCGCCCTCTACCAAACATGCTTAATCTTCAGCCAGCTAGTGAAGGAAAAATTTTTAAAGGGCCCATACCCATTTTTGTAGAGCAGACAATGAAGGATAAATTAAGAGCTGAAAGGCAATGAATTGATAACTGTTGCAGCCCACCCATTTGATTACTCAGCTTTTATATGCACCCTTCTACACACATTTACATTCCTATCCATCAACAAAACAACCCCATATTTACACCTAATATGATACAGTAATTCATCATACAAGTAAAGACATTCCCATAAGGAGATGCAGTTCCCAATAGTCATTGCATCCATGGAGGACTATATTAATTTTTTTTTCAAACTCACTGTTCCACTAACTATTCTGTTTCCTAGATACTAAAGTTAACTTCCAACAACTTGTATATAAAATAAAATAAAAATGGGGAAAAAGAGTAGAAAAGAAAATAGCAAATAAAAATAAGCATACACATATAACAAGCAAATAGAAAATATTAAAAGCTACTACATACAGGCTTCTTTTCTGTAATTGGCCACAGGGCTGTCGTTGATATCTATGGCTTCCTTCTTTCATTCCCTATTTCATATTTCTGCCATCCTCAACCTGAACCTCAGTTGTTTAAGGTTCTTTACCTGATGGAGTGGCTCAAACCTTCATTCCTGAAAAATTTGAGTTCCCACATGTCCTGCCTTTTTTTGGTTGTTGACATTTCCCATGAACCATTACTACTGGGCACAGACGTATGACAAGGTACTCCACAGAAGCCCTGCATCTAGGACCTGGTTCTCCTTTGCCCCGTGCATAGCAGCAATGCAGTTTCCCCTGGGTCAATCAGGATCGATCCAGCCACAAGAGTAACTCCTTTTATTGATATTAGGAGTCTAAAATGGCCAGATGGTAATAAACTAATAGCTGTTACACATAGCTATCTTCCTAAAATAGCTATTTTCCTTCCTAAAATATGTGGGAGATTAAAGGACTTACAAAGACCTTCAAATGTACAGTTTTACAAAGGCTTCTATTTGAGCTTTGTATGACTGTTTACCTTGGCAGTGGAGAGAAGGGTTCCTACCTATGAGACACAGTTGGCGTTCCTGGGTCTCAATGTATTCTCTTTATAAAAAGCCAAGTATGTCAGAGAACTGCACAAAGTTTGTTCTCCTGGAATGAAATCAAGATATATTTGACTAGACTTAGACATACTGCTTCGTTTTAAATTTGATTAAAATGATTTTTTAAAAAAGCACACGCATATCTTACTTTTATTGGCATCCTAATGCGTACTCTAGCCCGCATGAGTGAATGCCAGTAGTCTCTTACCCCATCTCCTTCTTTCCGCCCCTCTTCCCTACTCTCTTTCTCTCTCTCCCTCTGTTCTTCGCCCATCAATCTCTCTGTCCGTGCATCAAGCATCTATGCCTTTTCTCCCCTCACTGGATGGCAAACACCTCCTAGAGCACAGGGGCTGTGTGTTATTAATCTCTTTAGCCTTCATTGTGCCTAGCATGTGATTGGAACACAGTAAATGTTCCATTTAATTAGATTGAATGAACGGTTTGGTTCTATATGATTCTGAGAAGATCGTTTATGTGTTCATTTCGTGAACTTTGATTGAGTGATTACTGTGACACTGTATTGGATGCTGGGGATAAGGGAACAAATGAGAAATGGTTTCTGGTCCCACAGAGCTCATAGCTTGGGAGAAAGGTATAGATAAGTGTAAGGAAGAGAATGGCCTCAATAGAGGAAGTAGATTGAAAAAAATTGAATGGAGTTGGATAAGACAGCTTTTCTGTTTTTCAGTTGAATAAGAAAGGTTTTCTGAGTGGAGAGGGAAAGAAGGTCCAAGTTTACTGCTGCGGACAGAAAGATTGCTCTGGGGTGAGGGGTAATGAAAAATGATGACCAAGTGTAGACTGCTCTTTCAGACGCTTCTCTGAGAAGCCAAGGAGAGGGAGCAAGGAAATAGGGAATTAGTAAGAAGTACATGTAGGGTCAAGAAAAAGGTTTTTGAAAAATCATATTATTTTGCTTATGTTTTAAGACGGAAAAAACTCCGAGGCTGAGAGAATGGTGAAAGAAAAGACCCAGATGCTGGAGACTGAGTCGAGAGAGGGGATTATTTAGTTGGGGGAACAAGGATCCTGAGAAGATGGCTGGGAGATGGGATAGGACTGTGAGTGCTGATGGAGGGATTAGCAAGAAGAAGCACTTCCCATTCCCAACAGAATGAGGAGGGCAAGAGCCGCCAGAGCGGAGGTGGATGGGTTTCTGGGCGTCAGGAGTGCCGGTGCACAATGGGGAGGGGTATCTGAGCAGTTTGTATTTGATGACTCTCTTCTCTTGGTAGACTGGCAGGAGAGATAAACCGCTGATTCTAAAGGAAGCAGAAGTTGGGTCACATTGACACATTGATGACGTGCGATGATGCTAGCAACAGTTCACCTTTATTGAGTAGTTAGTAGGTACCAAGCATCACCGTAAGAGCTTTACAGGAATTAACTCATTTAATGGTCACGACATACTGTGAGATGGTTGCAGTTATTATTCCTAGTTTACAGATTAGGAAATGGAGGTGCAGGAAAACTCAGTGGCCTGCCTGGGTTTGTGCAGCTCATAGATGGCGGAGCCAGACTCGCATCTCATTCAGAGCTAGTAACTGTAACCACAGTTAAAGTTGGTGTGCAAGGTGCCTCCTGCAGTTGGAAAAGAGGTTTTGGGGAAGTAACAAGAGTCAGCAACAGTGAGGGGCAGGAGGCAGGGCGATGGCCCTGGACAAAGATTCATATCAGTCAGTCCCCTGGGAGATGTTGAGGGCACACTAAACATTAGAGGTGGTGAATTTATAATGGCACCAATCCGGACTTTCCTCATTTGTGATATTAAGAATGTTGGGCCAGGTTTTATATATGATTCCTTTCAAGCCTGTGATTCTGTATATGGTTTACATTAATATGCAAATTAATGCAATTTGTACATGCAATTCCTGAGATTTTCTTTGTGTTGGAAACTCTTTAAATCTTTTGTATGAATAGCAATAGCATGTTTGTTTTCTTAACCTATATAATCCTATTTATACTTTTCTAAATGTCTATAGAGAAGCTTATTGTGCCTGTGGTTATAGGACGCAAATGAGAGAATCCTAAATCAGTCAGCAGCCAGCAAATAGTTTTCAAATGCTTGTCCCTCAGGCTTTTTGCTTTTGATGTTAGTACCAGAAAGAGGCAAAATGGAAATTAATTTTGGTCTAGAAAGTCCAAACAGGGGTTTTATTTAGTCAGTGAGAGCATTTCTGGCTAAATGTACTTGCAAGTAGTAAAAGTATGCCCAGGAGGCAGGACCAGCTCAGACATGTTCAGGCACCGTGTAAGGGACACTGGTGACCTTTTGTACACGGCAGGCGAGCCATGCAGCATGCAGTGGGCAGTAAGACTTTGCCTCGGGATAATTCGAACGGGGGAATCCATTAGAAGGCTATTGCAAGCCAAGCCGGAAACAGTAAAGCACAAAAAGCTGACCTATTTCTCAGCAAGGCCTGCCGTAAAGGTCTATTTACCGGCCACAAGGATGGGATCGATGTTGTCTGAGGAGAGAAGACGCCGGGAGCCTCGTCCTCCCTGCGAGTCATTAGCTCGCCTGTCCACTGTCAGAAGCACGTAGAAATCTGGCTGACGGAGCAGCAAGAATAAGAGTGGATCTTTTGGGTTCACTGGCATGGGGGACAGGACGTTGATGATGGGGGAAGGACTGAGCTCGGAATGGTTCATCAGAAGTGTCCCCAAGGTAGTTTCACTGACTGACCATCCAAATAGTTTGATAGAGGTCGCCGGCAGAAACTGCTGATTTTGCCTTTTTGAAGGAGTGCAAAGTCTGGGTTGTTCTTGGCCACTTTCTGGAGGGGCAGAGAACCCCCCCAACCACCCCTCCATCCCTCGTGGTGGAATGAGTTGCCACTCTCCTAGCCGCTCTGCTTTTTGTGATGTTTCTGTGCCTCACTTTCCTCATGCTTTGAGTAAAGCTAGGAGTATCTACTTCATATGCCTGTGAGGATTAGACACGCAAGCCTGTTTAGTGCTCGACCTGGCAGCGTCAGCATGGCGAGTAAGTGCTACTTGCAGTTCCTCGTGTGACAAACATAGCTTCCACCACACTTCGCACATGGTCTGGTCTTGACTGGACAGTGGATGGGGCAGCTCTTTGTGGATATCTCATGTGGTCCCACAGGCCACATCTTTCTTTAAATAGAGCCTCTCTTTGTCCACAGTTGCTTGCTAAGAGGTTCCCCAGTCAGAAGCCCTGATGAAGTTGCTGTTGTGTGTGTACATTATTTCCAACCTCTGCTCACGGATGTCCTTCCCAGATGAATTCATGTCTGGTTATTTTGCTTCTGGCATTGTGAGACTACTATAGACATTTACATCACTCACGCTAGTGAGCTGTAAAGATACGTCTGGGCTGTCATGCTGTTTAATTCCACCCCATATCATTTATTGATTTTTTCCTTTTTAAAAAACTTTGTGCAATATTCATCTATCTATTTTGAGGTTGATTCAACTCCAAAATATAACCCAATCTAACCTCTTTTCACTATCTCGACTGCTGCCACTTCAACCTAAACAACATCCTTTCTAATTTGGCGATTGCAATAGTCTCTTTGCTGGTCTCTGCTTCTTCCTCAGGCCCCCTAGTGTCAATTCTCTGTATTTTGACCAGAGTGATCATGTAAAAATGTACTTCAGAACATGCTGTTCCCCTTCCCAAAACTGCCTGGTGTTTCCCATTGCAGTTGGAATAAACTCCAAAGCCTGACCGTGTGATCCAGCAAGTCCTGCATAATCTACTTCCCTGACCCCTTCTCATCCCACTACTTTTCACCACACTGCTCAGCCTCTGCCTTTCAGTTTTGGAACACATTAGTTGCATTTCTGCTTTTGCACTTAATGTTTCCTCTGCTTGGAATAATACTCTTCTCCCTGGATCTTTCCATGGGTGTGGTCTGTAGGTCAATGAGATTTCACCCAGAGAGTCACCACCACAGAGACACTTTCCGTGACCTCCATATGCAAAGAGTCTGCCCCTGTTACTCTGTATCACATCTCCCTTTTAACTATTTTTTTTATGGCACTTTCTGCCAATGTTTGATTTGTTTACTTTTTATTTTTTTTTTGTCTGTCTTCTCCAGGATATAAACCCCATAAAAACGCGAATTTTGTCCGTTTTACTCACTGTCATCTCTCTACTACTTAATGTCTAGCACAGTGCTGGGCAGGCAGTAATGCTCAATTATTATTTGTGGAAGGAAGCAATAAAGGCATACATGTGCCAGGAGCAGTGAGCGATATAAAAATAAGGTATGAGAGATGAGTAAGACTCTACCTCTTCTTTCCAGGGGCTTTCAGTTTAATACAGGAGCTGAAGTATGTAAACAAATAGGAGAAGCATCGGGAGAAGCCAAGGAGGAAGGGGCCAAAGGTCTTCTAGAGAAAGGACATGACTTGAAGTCTTTCCTTCAGTGGTCTTAAGGTTGTGCAGGCTTCTGTGGCTTCAGGATTCACTTTGGTTATGTGCACTGTAAACACATTCATTCTCGATAACTTGGCAGAAGATTCCTTGCCTATAAACTGGCAGCTGCAATGAAATTGTAGAAACCAGACAAGATGTATTAGATGTGGTTTCCATGAACTTTGAGGAAATATGGATCTGGGAGCTCCTCCTCCCCAAGAGAGGAGAGACTGTAGTGTAAGCATCAAGGTTATTACAAAGATGGGGGAGTAACTTCTGAAATGGCAGTCTCATGGCTAAGCAGGTGTTTAAAAGTCAGCCTTTATTTGAATGAAGAATGCTTAACAATTTTGCCATCTAAACTTTTGCGTTATTAATTCTCAAGGTGGAAATTTTGTATGATGATATAGAACCTAGCTGTTATCTTGTACCCAAATAAAGTATGAACAGTAAGAAATTAGGCAAAGAAATTCAGACTACAAATTATTTCAAATCACATAGCAATGAGGAGAATTTCATTAACCTTTTTAGACTCCTCTTTTATCAAATAAATAGCAGGAAATAACTTAAGCCAGTTTTTTAAAAATGTCTGTACAGGGAACAGAAATATTGGATCATAAATCTTTGTAATTTCTTTCATATAAACATATAAGAACCATTTTCTGACTGTGGTAATATGCTCCCTGGCTATGGTGTTCAGAGGGAAAGAATGATAGCTATTATTTGGTCCTGTAGACTCATTTGCTACCTTCTCCTGTGTTTAGGCTACTACTCAATTTTAGCACAGCCACGTATATCTTGTCTCAGGGGTTATGTTGTCAATTGGCTGAAATTAAGTGTTCTGGTTTATTTTATAATCCAGTTTATTTCATGGCTACATCTGATATCTTATTGTTTGTGATTGTGTTAGAGAATTTTTTTAAATACTTGAAAATTTCCTCAGGGCAAAATTTTAAAAAAAGCTAATCACTCTTTTTCTTTATCGATCAAAGTATTTTTTAAATTCATACACAACCTAGTTAATTTTAAAGAGTTTTAACATTTGTGCCCATAGCCTGGAACAAAGGAAATGTGCTTGAGATGTCTAAAACTAAAAAGGGTAAAAAGTATTACAATGATAATATTTATCCTAGCTATAAAGACTATTCTAGTAGAGTAAATAGTAGAGGTTAAGAACATAGCTCTTGGCCCACAAATGAAGGTTATCATCTTACAATTCTGTGAAAATCAAGTGGTTTTACCATTCACTACTGTTGCGCAAGACTAGTGGAGGTAACTTTTAAAGAAAGTTTAAATGTTAATGAAATTGATTTGAATTTGCTGTTAGTATATAACTGGGGATTTTTATTCATACGTTAAAGAAAAGCAACCACTTAAAAAAACCAGAAATTCAAGTGGTAAAATTAGTATTACATAAGCAGATTTGTCCATGCTGTAAATTAGTTCTTACAATATTTATACCACATCAAAGTTTAAAACTTCTTTAAAACAGAGGACATCATAAGCAAAGTTAAAAGAGAAGAAAGAGATTCGGAAAAGATTTTTGCAACATATAAAACAGACAAATTATTATATAAAATCTGTAAAGAACTCTTACAAATCAATAAGGAAAAAAATTCCTGACCTTTAGAATAGGCCCACTATATGATAAGGTAATTCAGAAATAAAGTAACCTGATTGGCCAATATACATATGAGAATATGCTTATCTTTGTAATAATAGAAAAGTACATAATACAGGAACAAGATGTGATTTCTCACCATCAGATTGGCAGTGGTTAAGAAATCTGACAATACCAAGAGTTGGCAAGAATGTGAAAGGAAGCTTCCTTATATTACTCCCATGAGGGTAAATTGGCAGAGTAACTTTAGAGATCAATTTGGCTATCTCTAGAGTAAAATTTTAATATATATGGGCCATGTGATCCAGCAATTTTAGTTCTACTTCTTTATAATTTGTCTGTGTACCTTGGAGAAATCCTTGGGGATATATTCTTTGCATCTTTTTAATAGTGAAAATTTGGCAACAACTAAAAAGGGCCATCTACACAAGAAAAGCTAAATTTATTGCAGGCCATTAATATAGTGGAATGCTATATGGCAGTTTATAGTGACAGAGTTCATTACTCATACATTAAATATACAGCATTCCAGTATATTAGCAGATGTATCAATATTAGTAAGTCTTAATATCATAATATTGGCTGGAAAAAAGAAAGGTGCACAGCAACATATATTTTATATAAAACTAATAAATGTATAAAACAATTCTGTGCATTATTTCTGAACACACACACGCAGAGCAGGATACATATTAAAACCATTAAAACCATGACTGTGTTTAGCTCTGGGGAAGGGATAGAGTAAGAACCGGGAACCAGGCACAAAGGAGACAAAAGGGACTTTAACTTTACCTGCAATGTTTTATTTTTTGCATTCAATGATGAAGCAAATGCAATATAATGTTCTTAACCGTTAACTCTTCATTGCGAGTACATGAGCCTTTGTATTATTATTATTTGTTATCTGCCATAGTTTAAATTTTTTTTTTCCTCAAGAAAACTATATTAAATCTTTCAGACCATCCAGTTAGCACTGAGGATTCTGGGCTTAGTTTTCTTACTGTGGGATTTTATGCAAATCATTTAAGGCCCCTGCCCTTTAGCCTCTCACATCCAAAATGAGAATAATAAGTCTTTGCACGTGGTGGTCCGGAATACTTATCCTCTAATACTCACCTCAACCCTTTCCTCTTCTGGGAAGACTCCCCCCAACCTTTTCTCCTCTGCCCAAAGGTGCAGTGGACGTAGGTCCTCTCTGTTCCTCAGCATCCCGTGCACTGTCACACTTGGCACATTCATTTGTGACAAATCTCACTGTGGGCCAAGTTCTTCCAGTACATAAAGAAATTTTAGTTACACTACATGTCTTAGTAAGGAGCAGGTAGTAAGTGCTCAATAAATGGCTTAGTAGCCTTAGTAGATGCTTAATGAATTTTTAACGAAAGAGTAAATGATCAAAAGAATGAAAATATGACAAGACTTTATAAAGTGAGACATCTTATAATGGCTCCTGAGGTTGTTAGTATTCTTTTGACATCAGTGAATGAATGTAATTCCCCCAAATCCCTTCCTTAATCCTAGCCTATGATTTATATCCTCAAGATTTTCCTGCACTGTGAATAGGGCCATCAGTATGCTCCCATAGAGAGAGAGCAACATTTATATTTAGGCACATGAGAGAAGAAACATTTCACACCCTTTTATTCTGGTTCATAATTTGTGATAAGCATACACTAAAGTTATAAAATGACAGCCCGTGCTTTGAAAATTCATTTAACAAACATTTTTGAGGAAGAATAAAGGTTCTCTCTTAGCCACTGAATAAAATTAATATCAACAGCAGCGGGCGGTTGTCCACGGTGATTGTTGGCACTCCGTCAGCTCTCCAGAGGGTTTTTTTGACATGTGAAGGACATGGGGTTTTAGTGCTTTCAGAGGATCTGGAAAATACATTTTTATTGTTCTTCTTCATGGATGGTGAAGCTTTACAAAGTTGTTTTATTTTTCAAGCGCTTGATGTTTTGAATGAGGATCTTTTCTTCTGTCATTAACAAAGGGAATGACACAGCATAGCTCTGTTAGCCTGAAGCACAAGGAATGAAATCACAGGGAGATAAAAGACCCTGAGGGAACCGAGGCTTAAGAAGAAAGGGTGTATGTTTCAGGAAGAACCATGTTTTTCTATCCTTTGAGACAGCAGAAAATTATTTTGGTCTCTTCTAAAAGACCAAAAGTGGTCTAAAAGTCCACTTTGTAGAGATATTTTCGTGAAAGCAACTTACTTGTGCTTTGCCTATATGTTTCTATGTGAAGAATTAAATTTTCTTCCCTATTAGTTTCTCTCGTAGTCATGTATTTTCCTGCTTAAAGCCAAGGGAAAACAACACAGTCTAACTTCATGTAAATGTATATTGTCAAGTCAGTTTACTGACTTTGATGTATCCTAATAAATACTTGATGACATTTATACGTCGAAGACACTTACAGTGTTAGTTACTTCAAACAGCAACTCTGGTGAGGTTAGTTATGTATGATAAGCTGACATTTCTTTCCCCATAATGACCTTGGGTTCTAAGATTCATTATGTTATCCCGCTGTAAGTATCTGGTAGAGAGGTAGCTCCAGGGTTCCTGACCCCCATATTATTCCACAATTATATTTAGATCCCAGTATTAAACCAAGATAAAAAAAATCTGACCTGCTTAGTTCATTGAGGGTTTGTTTAGCCCTAACACAAATACGCAGAACTGGTCACTTCTGTGTTCTCTGTAATTCAGAACCAGTTGCTTTAAAGAAGCATCTTCTAATTCAAAATGTGTTTCAAGGCTGCTTCTGTGGTCTTAGTTGGTGAACCATGGGCATAGATAAACTGAGGAAAAAAATCAAGTCAATGGAATTATTTGGTGCCTACTAATTTGGCAAGATTCTCTGGATTGTATCACAATCTATTTCTTTACGCTAAGGTGGGGATTACTAAGACATTCATGTATTTGTTTGTTTCTCATTTTACATTTTTCAACCTCACATACAAGCCTACATCTGGGAATACACTCATCAGCAAGTGGGAAATTTCTAAATCCAGTTTTTAATTAGCAATGAAGAATAGGATGAAAGGCAGCATTGGGTTTCATTGTAGGCCTGAACTTTCTCTAGTTGCCTTTATAAAAATGAATGAAAAGTCTAGACCTTGGTTTTTTTTGTTGTTTATAGAGTTACTGGGCAGTTTTATTTTTGAAATTCACATTGTGAGAACCAGGTTGTTCTTTCTGGCATGAATGATTCATGCAAGACAAACAAACAATACAAACCAATGTCAGACATGTTTTTCCAGCTTTCTATACAGCTGGAAGATGTTTTTCTGGGGCATTTTTTCCCCCACTGGGTTGGATGTTCCAGTGTGCAAAAGTTGGAATAAAATTTCTGCTGCTACTAGGTCTGTGCTGTGTCATACATAACAAGTACTTTTTGTATAATTAGTATGTTCTACTATCTTCATTTTACCAAAAGAAAATTAAGTATAGCAAAGGTCAGGGACTTGGCCAAGGTTCCAAAGCTATGGAATGGCCACGCCCAGCTAGGGCCCAGGTCTGTCTAATGTTAAATAGTTATACCTTCGCCTTGAGTCAGCAAGTGAATGAGGAATTTTGTAACAAGGTGAACTTGATGGTAAACATCACTTTTTTCTCTAAGGGCAAAAGAATCTCATCTATCTGGATTGATTGATTGATTGTTTGATTGATTGATGGCAGAAAGAGTCCTTTGGATGAGGCAAAGTATTCATGTGTCCTGACTCCTTCCTCCAGCGCACCTTTCCATAAAACATTTCTGCTTATGTCTAATTGAGTCCCTTTCCTTGTCCTTTGTCTACAAGAAGACAAGAGATTTACTAGACTGCCTCTATTTGTTCAAAGACTTTTCATAATGCCTCATTTTTTTTGTCAATATATGCATGATTGTGGGCATTTTTGAATATTCCTTATCAAAAGTATTCTGATGAGACTGCTGTTAACATTTTGAAGGCCGAGGAACTGTCACTTTAGGCAAACAAGTATTATTTCTCAGATAAAGTTATGAGACTTTTGTTCTAGAATGTTCCCCTTTGAAAACAAGGCAGAAGCAGTTAATCTGTACTGATTCAGGCTTTGCAATGGCTGACCATCACTTCTCTGGGAGGCATTGCCTTGATGGATTTGGGTTGAACCTTTGCTCTTGCCACTTGAACAAGTGCCTTTGAACAAATTACCACCTGAGTCCGTTTTGCACTTGGAAATACTGGAACAATTACCTAACTCTGGTGGGTATGGTGGCTCACGCCTGTAATCCTAGCACTCTGGGAAGCCAAGCCGTTAGGATTGCTTGAGGTCAGGAGTTCGAGACCAGCCTGAGCAAAAGTGAGACCCCGTCTCTACTAAAAATAGAAAAAAAAAATTATACCTAACTCACTGAGTTATTATGAGGTTTAAGTGAAATAGCTACATGATGTCCCTCATAATGTAATAATGCCTGGTACACATTAGAAACTTAATATATCCTAGAACACTTTCTCCACCCACCTCATTGCCTTTGCTTGGAAAACTAGGATGAGGGTTTGAGGTAGGTTAGGAGAGAAGAATGTAGGCTGAATTTTTATGATGATTCGTGGGTTTCTCTGCTTGTGAAAGTTGTATCACAATCACTTTCATTCATTTGCCGGATACTTCTTGAGTGCTGGCCATGGGCCAAGCACTATGTGGGCCTAGTTTTCAGGTTGGTGTGTTCCTAAAGCTAATACCATTTCATAGATAAAGTATTGGCATAGAATCATTATCAACTTATAGAAACTCTTCAAATCTGACCATCTCCTTGATTTTATTTTTTCTTTGAGAAATGTCTTATGTTCTCACTACTAAGGTAATTTCTTATTCTCAGTGCCCCTAAATATTGAGTCATTGGCTGACCCCAAAGCCTTGCTCCGTGAATTGTTATCATGTGTTGCTCTGCCTTAGAAAGAGTACTGGTTTCATATTTGATGAAAAATATAATTGTGGGATATTATATTTAACCAAAATACAGAATTTCAGTACTTCAGGAACAGAATGGCCTCATGTAAAGTGCTTGGACTTCTGTGTGCAGAAAATCTTAGGTTTGAATGCTGATGCTACCACTGACTAGTTTTTGGGTTTTGGACATTTTACCTAAATGTTCTATTCTTAAATATCTTATGTGTGCTAAATGTGATAATGATACCCACCTGTCATAATAGTCATGAGAGCTAGAAAGAGGTGTGGAAAACATGGAGTGCAGAACCTGGCACAATATAAATGCTCTGAAGATAGGACCGTTAAAATAACCCACAAAACGTATTGCTTGCTTTTCTCTTACTGCCAAAAGGATATATGTTTATTGTAGAAAATTTAGAAGATCTACTTAAACCAAATGAATAAAAGAAAAATCCTGTGTAATCCCAAGACCTGGAGCTACTCAGTGGTACCATTTCTCTGTAGAGCCTTCTGGTTTTCCTCTGTCTCTGTCTTTCTCATTCTCTCCCTTTTTCTTCTTCCCTCCAGATATTAGGTTCAACCATATGCAATTGCTCATATTTGGCCATTTTTTAAACTTAAGCTTATGACAGTTTCATCTGGTTCATTCTAATATATTGCTAAAATTGAATCATATGGTGCATACTGTTTTTTAATCTACTTTTGACAATTATGATATCATAAACATCTTTCCAGCTCATAAAATTATTCTTCTATAGTATCATTTTAACTGATGCATGTATTTCATTGTATGATTATACCCAATTTTTTTTGCCAGTCCCCTTACTGCAAAATTAGGTTGTTTTCAATTATTTGTTATTATAATCAATACTAGGATAAATATCCTTATACCTTTGGAGGGAGTGAAATATAGTAGTTTAGAACATAGACTCCAGAGACAGAAGTCTGAGCTTCATGCCTTGCTACCTACGTAGCTATGAGCAAGTCACTTGGATCTCAATTTCTTCATCTACAAAATAGTACCTACTTCATAGGGGCACTATAAGAGTTAATCCATCTCAAGTGCTTGGAACAGTGTTTGTGGGCACACAAAGTATTATTAGTGAGCTAGCTATTTAGCTATTATAAATTGTTATTGTCTTTATATACTTAAATGCTTATTTCTTTTGAAAAAAATCCCCAGAAGAGGAATTTATGGTAAAGGGCATGTGATACACTTTGCCACATTAATCTCTAAAAAGGGTGTAGTAATCTACTCTCCTGCAGTACTGAATAAGATTCTGGTTTCCACACAAAGGGAGAGATTACCATTATCACTGTAAGTATAAGTCTCAGTGTCATTTTTATCCTGCTCGTGACTCAGGTTGCCTAGTTTTTCACCTCTAAAATCAGAGTGCAGCTAACCATCGTTGTCAACCACGTGATGGTCATGATGTACATGGTTGTACAAAACCTTCTGTTGACAACTGCTAAAGTCAAGAGTGTCCTTGTGTCTTATTATCTATGAAATTCAGTTTTATTTGGGAAATACAAAACAAGGCAAACATATATAAAAATTATGATCTAGGTGCAAAGTGAGTGACATGGAAAATAGATAATGCCATTTCAGAGAGCATCTCAAATTGGGTCTCAAAAGGATACCTAATGATAGAGGTTCCTGGGCTGCATTTGAAGATGGAGAGGTCAGGGGCAAGGGTGAGACTGAGGGAGGGAGAGGACAGGTCTAATATCTCCTCATCTCTACCTAATTCTATACTTACTTCTGCTTATTCCTTTTTGTTACGCATCGAGCTATGAACGATGAAAATGTGCATAGTGCAATCATAGCATAGAGGTCCAAGATTGTATTCTGGGGCCTTTTGGCTGTTGCATGTTTCATTCACTTTCAATGTCTACCTCCTGAAGACCCCACCCCTGTCACACCCGACTTCCTATTTTAAAATCCTCTACCTTTTATCTAAATATGGAACACCTGCCTTTAGGTCTCAGCTTGGGCCTCATTTTAGCTGGGAAGCTTTTCCTGTCCTGATACACCAACACTGGGTCAGTATCCCCATGTGTTCCATTGTACCTAGTACATACCTTGACCTTACCACTTATTACACAGTATTGTGTTGTTACTGGCTTGCTGTCTCTGCCATTAAACTGAAAGCTGCTAGAAGCATGTGCTCTATTGTTCTCCTTTGAACTGCAGGTCTAGTACCACATCTGGCACATAGCAGATAGTCAAAAGATAATCAATTGAATGAATTACAGTACCCAGCCCATGAATGTAAACTGTGGTTACTGGGGTCATCTGAAGTTATAGCTGTAAGGGTTCCAGCCTGAGTCCATTTTCTTGGGAGGATCCAATGCTCTACTAGTTTTTGCTAGGGGTTGGAGCATGGATTATATACATCTGATAGATAGTACACAGTAGTTTAAGATTTCTCTTATTTTCGACTCATTATGAGAGCTTATCAGAGCAAGCTGTTTGTGCATGTCTGAGACTCTCATTAAACCGTCTCTTGAAACATTTGTATGAATCTGGGCACATTGCATCTGAGAGCCCATTGCCAGCTGTTAGCACAGTAAGAGCTGAAACCAGAAGCTGAAAATGAGTCATCACTTGCTCACTAGTGGTTAGGTTACTTTCAGTTTTATCTGAAATAAAATTTTGTTCCTTTACCTCTTTTTCTTCCTATTAGGACACTCAAGGTATTTTCATGTTAACTACATTTTTTCTAAGTTGTTAATGTAAGTAACCAATCAGTCACTTTCTCCTGAAACTCTTATCCATGAAATTAGAGTGAGGATTTAAGTAAAAGATGTCAGATGGTTTGAGTTCAGACTCTCCAAATTGTCTCTCCAAACATGGTACTTGTGTTCAGGATAATTGGTCAAGTTCTTCACTAAACATAAGAAATGAATTCTGTCTCTTGTTTAGACAAAGTCACCATACCCTCATACTGTAGTAATCAGGGGCAAAGCTAGCTTATGTGCTATAGACCGTGTAACTCACTGACATACATTTTAAAATGAATGCATTGAAGTATATATGGCAAATGAAGAAAGAAAAGGAAGTCATAGTGATGCCTGAATTCAACCCAGGCTTCTGTGTCCTACTGTTCTACTTCCTATTTGTTTTGAAACTTCTGTATGTGGACTTTTTTTTTTCCCTCAGAATAACTCATGTAGCTGCATGCTGCACTGTGACATCCATGTATTAGTGGCTTTTTAGGAAAATACATCCTAAAGTGGGGAAGCTCACTTCAAAGTGTGCCATAGTGCTTAGAAATCAACCACGTTGGCATGACAATATTTCTTTAAAAGCCTCAAATCCTTTTTTTCTATGCTGAGAGTTATCAATTTCTACATGAACTCATTTCTATCATGAACATACATATATCTCTCTATATTTATTTTATTTTATTTTTGTCTAATCCCAAGGAAACAGAGCCGGTCTCTGCCTGCCTGCTCTGCTGGGAGAGAAGTAGTTGAAGGGGATATAAAACAGGGTTGTGAAGAAGAGGAGAGACCAGTCCTGTCCCTCAGTACCTCTATTCTTCCCACTGCTCTGCTGTCAGCAAACATGCTTTGTAAAGCATATGTGCTTGGGGCCACTCCTACCACAGTGTCATAGGGGGAAAAACTCTACAGTAACCCACTGCAATTTTTGAAAATGCTTTTGACGTGATCTTGATGTTTTTATCAAGGTAATTTTATTAGCTAACATTCCTTTCATGTCAGTCAACTTACCCTCCGTTATGTTCATAAGGAGTTGACAAGTATTTAATTCAATGTCTATGGCTCCCAGAAGTTGAGAGGGATATGGAAACTTTGGAGAGGGTTCTGCAAAAAGACGAATGATCCACACTGAATTGTAACTGGAAAGAAAAATAAAAAAAAAATTTAAAAAGAGATGAATGAAATTGAAAACACTGTTTGAAAATAAGTAAAAGTATTGGAGTTTTAGTATTTAGAAAGAAGCAGGATCAAGGCCATGTTCACATTTCAGGAATAAGATCGTTTGTAATACAGAGGATAGTGATGAATTGGGTTAACTATATTGTGAAAAGGGCAGGAGAAAAAAGGATTAAGTGGTAGGATAATAGGTTTGGCTCATGTGGAATGAATATTTTTCTTACTCTTGAGGATTGATGAGTCAAGGAACAAGTTTGGAAGGACTGTGTAATTTACTTTGGAGGACTTTAAAAACAGGATAAATTCTTCTCTACCTGGAGTAGCTGAAAGGACCAAAAGGAAAATTCTGTGTAATCTTTTTAAATAATTTTTCTTTTAAGATGCTGGATTAACAGTTATAATTGAAAAAAGATTCATTGTCCACATCTATAAGCAATAAAATAAAAACTCATCTGAATAAGAATTAGGCTTAAATCTCATTTTGGAACTACCACCTAATCTTATTTTGTGAAGGAAGATTATGAGTTCTTAGGTAATTGTTTTCTTGATCTGCTTTTGGTTCAATAATTCTCTCTCATTGTTTTTAATTGTGTTAAAGTGTTTATTAAAGTACTAATGAGACCAAAGCCATACTGATTAAAGACAGAATTATTCATTTAAACCTTTTGATATTATGAAATCAAAGGTAGATTCTAATATTGGAAGATGGATCCTGCACTTCTAATGAGTTGTTTGCTGTGCACCTAGAGTTTTTTTTTTTACAATAATATATTCCAGATCTGTTGATGTTACACAATTTTTATGAAATGAAACTCTTGTTTTAAATTACAGAAGCAATTTATCCTAAGAGCTCTAGGATGGTGCATCTTCCCTAGTGATTTTTATAGCATCTAATTAATAAATAAATACACTGCTGGCTGGGCAATACATACTGAGAGTAGGTTTTGTTTATTTTCACCCTCTATAATTTTTTTAAATGTTTGGGATTTTTTTTCCCCTTCCCCAATTCTCTTCCTGCTCACTGACTTTTGTATTGCGGCCACTCTTTCTTTTCTTTGGAACAGCACTTTATATTTTTCAAATGGTATTTTCTTCCTTTCTCTTACCTGATTTCATGTGCCTATTATCTTTTTATTTAATTTCCATTTTCAGTTTCAGGTTTGTCTTATTTTTTAACTAGGTCAGTATATTTAAACATATTAGTCCATTTTTTTTCTGCCTTGTTTTGGTAGGTAATTGAGATTACCTCCCAGTCACAAATATTTTGACTAATAGCTTGAAAGCAGTTCAGAAGTTTCCCCCTTAGAGTTCTCTGGCCCAGATCTACAGCAGGGTCAGTCCACCATCTAGTAGCTCTGCCTCCGCTTTGGGTCCCCTCTTCCTTCCCACTGCCACTGCCTGGGCTCAGGCCGGCTCTGTGATCTGGACTATTGCTATCTTCCTGCTCCATCTCTCGCCTCTTGTTGTCAGTGCCTTCTTGCCCTTTCCTCACACTTAGTAGGACACAAATATGCACTGTCCTTCCTTGTTTAATATCCTTCACTACTAATCCCTTGTCCACAAGATGCAATCCAGACCCCTTAACGTGCGTAGGAGTCCCTGCATAAGCTGATCATTCCATCTGCCTGGCCAGCCTCCTCTCCCCCAACACTATTCACCCCTTCCCCTAGCCCATTACTCTAGCCACATCCAACCCCACCCTCCAGGTGCAGGGAACAGGCTGAGCGAAGGCATGCAGCTGGGAAATGAAGTGATGCTTAAGCAATGGAGTGATAGGAAGTGGCCCAGTTGGTTCTGAGCACCAGATGGTGAAACATTGCCATGGGTTGGTGCCGAAGCCCTGATGTCCAGCTAATGAATGGAGATGAGGGGTTGTCAAGCCATTCTCTCCAAGGGGAGAGGAGAGCTCATTGTGAAGAGCTTGCCATTACCCACATCAGACTCTGATACCCTGCACTGTTTCTGTCCCAATCTCAGCCTGCGACGGCGATCACTGGGGGCCCCACTGCAGCAGCCGGTGCCAGTGCAAAAACGGGGCTCTGTGCAACCCCATCACGGGGGCTTGCCACTGTGCTGCAGGCTTCCGGGGCTGGCGCTGTGAGGAACGCTGTGAGCAGGGCACCTATGGTAACGACTGTCACCAGAAATGCCAGTGCCAGAACGGAGCCACCTGCGACCACATCACAGGGGAATGCCGCTGCACACCGGGATACACTGGAGCCTTGTAAGTGACTGCTGCCCAGCAGTGTCGTGGAGCCCACCCACCCTCTCCATTCATGCTGCTGCCACTGTCATATTTCTTGTGCCCCCGTTTCCAAAGCTGCCCGAAGAGTTACTGATGGGTCTGAACTGTGAGCATAGATAGGGAGGTCAGCGGTGACGGCCGTTAGGTCTGCTGCTGTTTGGCACTTGGACATCAGAGCCCAGCTTCCATGTTTTCCTTGCAGGGCAAACAGAGGGAGAATCAAAATGCTGTTGGATGGCAATATTTGGGGGTTACTGGGGCAGATATGAGGCTCTGCTTTAAATCTTCCATGATTACATTCATTTTATACTGCTGGCTGTTAACAATCTATGTCATTCTGCTCTTTGTGGCTGGAGAAAGCTGGGTGGGTTCAGCCTTAGAAAAGGGGAAAGGAGGAAGAAGTCACAAATAGTCCATAATAGAGGATTAACTAGGTTGTTTAATGTCCATGGGTACACATGTTGCTTTGCGAATATGCAGGTATGTGTTTCACATCTGTGTAGAATATATGCACACAGATAGTTTAATTCTTTCTGAAGAACACAGAAGCAACTACTTAACCTCTGCTGTTTTCTTTATTTTGTGGGAAGGGCATTCTTCAATTTGTTTCTATTGGCTAACAGAATAAGAGACAGATTTTACCAAAAAAGTAAGAGATAGAAAAATCTTGTTCCCTTACTGAGAAAATTGCACTTATAAATCACAGAATGAAAATTTGGGGGGAAGAAAAGCTGCTGATTAGATAAATACTTCCTGCCGACAGTGTTAACGTCTATACAGTAGAGCTAAAGAAAAAAATTGCATTAGCCTAGAAAGCCCCGATTTTCAGAGGAATGGGTAATCATCGCAAACTGTTTAATTGTTAATATTGCTTTTATGGGTTTTCATCAAGGCCACAATTGAATAGGGCTGTGGGAGACTTGGAGCGATTTCACAGGAGAGCAGAACAAACAAAGGCTGAGAGAAGAAGGTCCGCGCGGATGTGGGGCCGGGGAAAGGAGGGAGGCTCGTCAGTCTGGACGAGACCACAAGGACAGTCGATTATGGAGAAAATGTGTACAAAGCGGGTGGTGTGCCAACGTTTTGGTTTTCTTTGAGATTAGAATAAACACACAAACAGCAGTTGACTTAAACTGTGGCACAGAGCTTTATTAGAGCTACGTGCAAAGTTCCTGTCACCAATGAGTGGTCATTTTTCTTCCTTGGTTATATAGGACAGATTCTCCTCAAACTGAAATGGTTTTATTAGAAAGTACCCCAAAACAAAGAGAAGGACTGGGTGACCCCCTCAAAGATACTCCAGGCAATACGATTATTGCTCTTGATGTTAAAAAATTAAATGAACAGTTTTTAAACAGAGAAAGCTTGTGTATTTGAGGGCTTGTGTATTCGCTGTTCTGCTGGCGAACCTGAGTTAAGTGGCTGGGAAATAACAATGTCCTTTGTCACACGTTAACCCCTCAGCTGTGAGGATCTTTGTCCCCCTGGTAAACACGGCCCGCAGTGCGAGCAGAGATGCCCTTGCCAAAATGGAGGAGTGTGTCATCACGTCACCGGAGAGTGCTCCTGCCCTAGTGGCTGGATGGTAAGCTCCCCCGCCCCGCCCCAAAGCTGCTCATTCCGGGATGCTCAAGTGAATACACACGTGGAGGACGTCAGCACAAGAGAAAGTTACAAAGATGGTTAACGACTCCAAAACTGGAAATAACCCAGCCATTTTAAAGCTGAAATCCTTTAGTCTGGAGAAGGCAGAGGTGATTTCATCCTGGACTTGGAGTGTATTAAAGGTCCTCATGGAAAAGATAGTGGCTGTCTGTCCTGCATTTCCCCTCAGGATAAAAAAGAAGCAAATATCTAGCTGATAAACACTGGAATTATTCAACAGTCATTTTCATAATTATCTTCCATGAATTGCTATTGTTCTATGGCAATGTTATTCTCAACAATGTAAGTGTCATGTGAAGAAAGTCATCCAGTCTTATAAATCTGGAGATACAGTGAGGTAAACCGAGTTTACCAAGTATTTCAGAACTCTTCAGAGTTTTATGTAGGGGTCTGAGAGGAAGCTATAACTCACCATACTTCCCAAACTTTGACCAGGATACTGTTTCTTCAGGTAGCAATTTCACAGGCCTAGTGTTAAGTGGAATTCACAATGCCAGTTAGTTTACTAATTAGACTTATCTGAAATCAGGAAATAATATTGTTGTTACCTTTCTGAGTTGGTTTGTGCATATGTCTGCTTGAGGACAGAAGAGCAAAGGACCAGTGGCTGTTTACTTTATCAACAAACTGCTTAACAGAGCAGTTTCCTTCGTTGTCACTGTCTGTCCCTATGAGCAATACTGAAACTGTTCTTTCAGATGTTACAAGTGACTTCTTAATTGCCAAGACTGTTTGTTCTCCTTCTGCTTCTCTTCTCCAGAGCTTTTGACTGTTGATCACCAGCCTCCCTTCCTAAATCTCTTTGCCCTCTTCTTCTCTAATCACCCTCTCTCTGACCACTTGTACTAAAGATCTCTTTTCCGAACCCCTACTCTTCTTACATACCACTTCGTTACCGTATTTGCTAGGTTTGAGCCTTGTCCTTCTCTTTTCTCACTATAAAGCCTCTCTGGAAATCTCACGCAGACCCATAGCTTTAAGAATCACCTGATGATATTCCCAAATCTTCATCTTACCTGCCCTGAGCCCAGGTGTGTGTTTATCACACGTGAGGCCACCGTCTGTTTGGGCTATGTCCAAGCTATAGTCTCTGCAGCCAGACCTGGGGGTAGAATTGGTCTGGCATTGCCCTTTATTGTGAATCTAGCACAGAGGAGGACTGGAGTCTAGGCAGTAAGAGAGAGTTCAAGATGTCAAGACCACTGGGGCAGGAGTACAACAAGTTTCAGACCCAAGGCGAGGGTCAAAAATGGTGAGGCAGAAATAATTGAGGGTCAAAAACTCTGGAGGCAAAGCACGGAGAAAATCCGTGAGGCAGTGGAGCTGGAAAGAGAGAGACGTGTAACTGAGTGCCCACGGAT
>CAUYRT010007553.1:0-58106 GCA_963574885.1 Lepilemur ruficaudatus
GGCACTATTTCAATCTGACAAACTCAGCGTCAACTTCTAAGAGGAGCCTGAGACAGGGGTTTCACCAGCTTACACGTGCCAGGCAAGCTGACATAATCCAGGCCCCCTGCACACACTGGAGACACGACCAAGTCTGCCCTGCGGTCAATCTTCTGAGATCGCTCAGTTTTGCTTAAACACCCTCAACAGACTTTAACACTCTGCATACGAGCGTGTGAAAATAAAGGCGATCCTCAGAATTCAGACGCCCCGATAAAGAAAGACCAAAAGTTATGGGCGGCAGGGAAAAAAGAGAAATGATAACTGAAAATCACCTTTCAGCGAGTGCTATCTTTTCCGCAGCAGTGAAGCCTTCCAAAGAGGCACTGTGAGCCTCGCTCTGGGAGGACCTGAGGCTGGCCTCCGGCCTCCACGTCCACATCTGGCCACCGCACCCCCGGCCCTTCCCTCTCCACCCGTCTGGAACCTACGATAAGTGCAATCGTGACCAGCGCTAAGGATGACGCCCAAGTGGCACCTGCAGATGACCTGCTGGGCGACTCCATGGCGGACCTAGTCAGCCCGAGGCACAGACCCCGACCCCACCTGGGGGCTGTTCAAAAAGATGACCCCGCGCGCAGCAGGGCCGCACTCCAGCAGGCGGCCGCTCCGGTCCCCACCCCCGCAGACCCCCGGCTGTCACCCGCGGATCCCGCTCCGCGACCTGGTTTCGATGTCAGCGCGCAGGACCTGTCACCCCACCGTCCCACCCCTCGGACCTAAGAGGGAAGACAGGAGGGTCCCGGGGGGGTCGGGGCAGAGTACGACGCTCTGTCTTCTGTGCCTGGGACCCCAAAAGGAGCAAGGGGCGGCCGAGCCGGGCACGGGCGCTGGTCGCGGGGAGCGGGAGGCATCTAGGAAGAGCGAGCAAACACACACACCCCGGAGCAGGAGCGAAGGCGGAGAGGCTCGGGTGATGGAGAAACCCGGACGCAGGCTCCCGGGCACATCGTGGGGAAGCGCTGCCCCAGGGCGAAGGGACCCCGCGCGCGCCCGGCGCCTGCTGTGGGGGCGCCCGGCCGGGCCGAGCGCCGGCGGCCGAGGAGGAGCCCGCGGCCCAGGTGGAACCCGAACAAAGCCGGCTCGCGCGGGCCTGGCTACTCACAACAAGAAGCTCATGTCGGCTGCGGCGCGGGCTGCGGCGGGCTCGGCGGTCGCGAGGCCTCGGCCACGGAGGGAGAGGAGGCACGGCGCGAGGAAGAGGAGGCGAGGAGGAGGAGGAGGAAGAGGAGGGGGCAGGGGCGCCGGCTGCTCGGCGGCCGCGACTGGAGCTCCTGCTGCAGGCGCGGCGGGCGGAAGTGGGCAGCGCTGGGCTCGCGCCGCTCGCCGTGCGGGGGCGGGAAGGGGGCGGGGCCAGGGCCGCAGGGGGCGGGGCCAGGGCCGCCGGCACCGCCCCCCGCGCGGCCCCCTCCGTGGCGGCCCGGCGACCCCCGCCTGCGAGCTCTCGCGAGAGCGAGCCGCCGAGCCCACCCCGCCCCCACCCCGGCTGCGGCTCGCGGGTCTCTCTCGCCTTCCGGTCGCCTCTGCGACGCGGGACGGCGCCGGGGCTGCGGGACTCGCTGAGGTCTGTCTCCGGGTCGGGGGTCGCGGCAGCCGGCTCGGAGCCGCCCAGCGGGACCTCAGAGGTCAGGGGGCGCGGGGCCCCCCCTGCAGCGGGACTTCAGGGGTCAGGGGGCGCGGGGGCTCCCCTTGCAGCGGGACTTCAGGGGTCACGGGGGCTCCCCCTGCAGCGGGTCTGACTTCAGAGGTCAGAGGGCACGGGGGCTCCCCCTGCAGCGGAACTGACCTCAGGGGTCAGGGGTCGCGGGGCGGGGCGTTGGGTTAAGCAAGGCCTCTCGGAGGAGGTGGCGTTTTTATTGAGACTCGGAGGAAGCTGGGAAGAGCGTTTTCTGTCAGAGGAGCAGCAGGCAGGACGCGCCGAGGCGAGAGCGGGCTTCCAGTGTCCCGCACGGAGCCCGGGGCGGAGGGGCGAGGACAGGGGCGGCGGGCGGGCTGGGACTCAGCGGCCTGGACAGGACGTCGCTGAGAAGGCAGCAGAGGAGATAACGAGAAGACAAAATAATTAATAAATAAGTAACGCTTTGTTCTTTTTTAATTTGGAAAATTTCAGACCTGCGCTGAGCGGCAGAGACGAGGATGACGAATCCAGGCGGTCATCAGCTGTCGAGCCCCGATCACCGTTTGAGCCAGGTCCCTGTCCCTGTCCCTTCTCGTGGAGAGCGTCGGAGGGAGGCCGGCGGATGAGCGCGACGTTCCGGCCGTTTCTCAGCACTTGTGATCGGTTCGAGGCGGTGTCACTGACCACAGAAAGAAGGGATTTATAATCTCAGTGTGAAACCGGCGGCACTTGTTGACTGGCTGACTGATCGTAGGGGTTGAAGAGAGGAAGGAGTCAAGGACGACACCTGTGTCCTGGCGTCGGCTGTGTCTTGGCGGATGCTGCTGCCACTTACGAAGATACGGAAGATGTGAGTCACAATTTTGGCATAAAACGAAAAGTTCTGTTTTGGACACGTTCATTTTGAGATAGCAAAATGGTGATATCAGGTAAGAGTTTTGGCTACTTTGTTAAGGCTGGGGAGAGAGCTGAACTAGGGGTAAGAATGTAGGCGTCCTCAGCCAGTAAACGGTATTCAAAGCGATAGGACAGTCTTTTGTTTGGGGGTTTTGTTATTTTTAGAGACTGGGTCTTGCTATGTTGCCCAGCCTGGTCTCGAACTTCTGGGTTCAAGGGGTCCTCCCACTGTGGCCTCCTGAGTAGCTGGGAATATAGGCTCCTGGACCCAGGTGAGATGGGCTTTTGAGTAGAAATTTATATGCCACATAAGACACCTAGCAAAGTGTTACCTTTAAGCATTTCTTTCTTTACTTTTCTTCCCAGCTATCTTGTATTTCTGACCATCTACCTCCTCTCCCTCAATTATGCTTATACTCTTCCTTTTACTGAAGGCTAGAGTTTCTACCACCTGAAAGAAAATGACTCATGGTACCTTTTTATCACACAAATTAATCACTTCCAATGTGTTAATTAATATGTCACTTTTCCCAGATAAAATGACACCAGTTAAAGCCACATTTTCAAACAGTAGATGAGGGGAAAATAGCGGTATTTCAGTTTTAAAAAAAGTGGGATTGATTGAATTTACATTAGAGTGTCACCATTTTGCAACCCGTGATGGATTAACGGATTTACACATGGATCATCAATGGCTGCTAGAATCACAAGAGAGACAACTAGACTTCACGTGTTTTCTGATGGAACATACCGTCGCCTGTGAAGAAGCCTTGCAGCAAAATAGAACCTGAATCTGATCAAGCCTCTAGAGCCAATGCACCAATTCACAGGAAACACAAGGAACAGAATAATGTAAAGAGCGTGTGAAAATTGTACCACACGTGTGCAATCAGCAAAACCCAAACCGTGAGGAAACTATGCAAGACCCAATTTCTTCAACAAATGACTTATAGGAAAAAATAGAGCTGAAGGAGAAACCCAGAGATTAAAGGAAACAGAGAGAAATCAACCAATTGCAACATGTGGACTTATTTGCATCCTGATTCAAACAATCTGAAAAGTAATAGTAACAAATGTTTGTGTCATTTATGAGATACTGGAAATTTGAACACTGGCCAGATTTTTTTTTTCTTTTTCTCTTTTTAGAGATGGTCTCACTCCATCACCCAGGCGGGAGTACAGTGGCCTGATCACAGCTCACTGTAACCCTGACATGGGCTCAAGTAATCCTCCTGCCTCAGCCTCCTTAATAGCTAGGACTACACATGCACACCGCCATGCCTGGCTAATTTTTAAAACTTTTTGTAGAAATGGGGTCTTCCCATGTTGCCCAGGCTAGCCTCAAACTCCTGGGCTCCAGTGATCTTCCTGCCTCAGCCTCCCAAAGTGCTGGGATTACAGGTATGAGCCACTGCACCCGGCCTGACTGTATATTTTTTTATATTGAGAACTTCTTGTTAATTTTGGTGATAATATTGTAGTTATGATTTTTTTACATCCTTATCTTTTAGGAATATATACTGAAATGCTTAAAGATGAAATAATATGCCTGGGCTGACCAGGCATGGTAGTGGCTCATGCCTGTAACCCTAGCACTATGGGAGACCGATGCGGGAGGATTGCTTGAGGTCAGGAGTTCGAGACCAGCCTGAGCAAGAGTGAAACACCCCATCTCTGCAAAAAAAAAAAAAAAAAATAACTGGGTGTGGTTTCAGACACCTGTAATCCCAGCTACTCGGGAGGTTGAAGCAGAAGGATCACTTGAGCCCAGAAATTTGAGGTTGCAGTGAGCTGTGAGGATGCCATTGCATTCTAGCAGGGGTGACAGAGCACAATTCTATCTAAAAATAAAGAAAGAAATAAAATAAGAGGGGAAAGTGAGAGTTGTAGATAAAACAAGATTGGCCACGAGATGATAAGTGTTAAAGCCAGGTAATGAGTACATAGGGATCCTTATACTATGCCATCTACTTTTGTTTAGTTTTGAAATTTTCTATAATAAAAAGAAAAACAACAGGCCCCCTCTTGACAAAACCTAGAAGGTCTGTTAATGATGGGGATTTAAAAGTTGCTGAAAGTGACCAGGAGTGTTGGCTCACCCCTGTAATCCTAGCACTCTGGGAGGCCGAGGCGGGAGGATCGCTCATGGTCAGGAGTTCGAAACCAGCCTGAGCAAGAACGAGACCCCGTCTCTACTAAAAAAATAGAAAGAAATTAATTGGCCAACTAAAAACATATAGAAAAAATTAGCCGGGCATGGTAGTGCATGCCTGTAGTCCCAGCAACTCAGGAGGCGGAGGCAGGAGGATCGCTTGAGCCCAGGAGTTTGAGGTTGCTGTGAGCGAGGCTGACGCCACGGCACTCTAGCCTGGGCAACACAGGGAGACTCTGCCTGAAAAGAATAAATAATAAATAAGTAAAAGTTGCTGAAAGTGAAAGTGGTTTTTTAGACTAGAAGCTTCTTTCCTTGACCTCATACTAACCAGCTTTTTTCTGCCTATATAGAAACATGTTCTTTTTACCTATAAAACTGAAAGCAAATGCTAATAATGCTTAAGGAAAGAAATTCTGAATTCAAACCCTGTGACTAAATCTGGGCCTCAGAATTTCTTGCGTAGCTGGTCTTTTCTGATTCAGAAATGTGACCTGACTCTGGGAGAGCAGACACCTGAGCGACAAATACTGGAAACCGTATACCTGGGCAGCACGTCCTCAGTAACCTGACGGAATGCGTTCTGTCGTGTTTTGATTGCATAATATTTAGATTGACGTGGTAATTATTTCATCTGATTAGTTCATTACATAAGGTTGTTTCTCTGGTTACCATTTATTGAACATTAGAATTACTGATGGGCCAGTACCAGTAATTCTAAGATTTTCGTATATTTTATTTCCATTTCATTTATTTCTTACACGGCCCCATGAAGTTAATAATGTATTAGGTATTAGCTTCCCCATTTTATAGATAAGGAAAATAATGCTGAAAGGTTATGTAACTTGCTCAAGATCATAGCCAGTAAGTACAATCTGAATTCAGTAAACTCCATTTCTCTTCTGTCTCTTCCTCCAGGAGGGACTAAATTAGAATGAATACATTCTAAATGGATTTTGGCGTGGTACACAATCTCACTTAACAGAAGCAATTCACCCTGACCCTTATCAATGCTCTTTAAATTTTTTTTTTTTTTTTTTTTTGAGACAGTCTCACTCTGTTGCCCGGGCTAGAGTGAGTGCCGTGGCGTCAGCCTTGCTCACAGCAACCTCAATCTCCTGGGCTCAGGCGATCCTCCTGCCTCAGCCTCCCGGGTAGCTGGGACTACAGGCATGTGTCACCATGCCCGGCTAATTTCTTTCTATTTTTGGTAGAGATGGGGGCTTGCTCTTGCTCAGACTGGTCTCGAACTCCTGTCCTTGAGCAATCCTCCTGCCTCGGCCTCCCAGAGTGCTAGGATTACAGGTGTGAGCCACCGCGCCTGGCCTTGTAGAGGATTTTACAGGGATGGCCCACGTGATGGAACAGATTTTCTTCCCAGGACACAAAGAGAAAAGTGACTGTCTCACACACTAGTGAGAGGGCGGCGCTGGGTCCCTGCGAATGCCTTTTGCCACCACATTCTGCCTTCCGTCATGTGACGCGTCCTTTAAGTCGCCACTCAGGGTAAGTCACTTACGGCCGTCCTGCATGTCCTCACTCAGAACGACCGGTTTCTTCTCTCCTTTCCTCTGGCGTCCGGTTGCTCCCGTGCCGCCCCAGTTTCCCGCACGCTGGCGTCTCCCCGCGACTCCCCAGCAAGGTTGCTGCGGCCCGCTGTGTGTTGAGTGAGTGCCTCTAATGAATGCCTGCTGAACGGCACACACTCGGGGCTCTTCAGCGCTGGAACCGGTGTGTCCCTTAACCCCGCTGCCTCCTCATTCTGGAACATTCCCTACAGTGAGTGCCTCTTCTCTCAAACAGTATGAATCTTTGCCTAATCGCTCCCGATGTTCTGAACACGATTTCTACTCCCATCTTCCCTGGCTCAAAGAAAAGAAGAAAAGGAGTGGGTAGCTACAAGTGCTAAGATGCTCTGAATTGCCAGCAAGTTGTGGGAGAGTTTCGTCCCTTTAAAAATACGGCATTCTTGGAGAGAGTGCTTTTATTCTCGTCTGCTCCGTGAGAGGGCTCTCAGTAATTTAACAAATGTGTGAGGAAACTGACAGAGGGTTTTGAGATTCCAGTGCGTCTTGATGCTGTGTGAAAACAATTATGAAAGGCCGGCTGGGAGTGGGCAGAGGGAGGCTGGAACCCAAAGGTTTGGTCCCAAAAGGGACCAGTCCCCTCCTGGCTCTAGAAGGTGTCCATTGAGACGCTGAGAAGGCCAGCCATGGCTGGAAGGAGCTTGTGAGCGGGAAAGAAGTGGTGCCCGTGAGGACGGGAAGAATGCAGGACTGGAGGGGGTCCTGGAGGTGGGAGGACACCAGAGAGCTTGCTGGTTCCAGAGGATGCCAAAGCCCGCCTCCGACACCAGAGACTGCAGCACCCGAGGGAGGCCCAGCGGGGACCTGGGAGAGCCAGGATCCAGGTAGGACTGTTCTCCATGGCCAGTGCTGCTTGCCCAGACTCGAGCCCCTGAAGAAGACGTGTGCAGAGCCCCACAGCCCTGGCTGGGGACCCGGATCTTCACAAAGGAAGTGTCTGCCTCGTGTGCTCTTCAAACCTTTGGTCTGATTCTCAGTTTCAATGTATAACAAAACCACCTGGGATGCTTCTGAGAAATGCAGATTTCCTGGCCTAGAGAGTCTATCAGGGGTGGGGAACCTGCAGCCTTATGGCCACATGTGGCCTTCTAGGTCCTTAAGTGCAGCCTTGTGACTGAATCCAAACTTTATAGAACAAATGCTTGTATTAAAATTCTGTCCAAGAGTCTGGAGTGTGGAACCTAGAGATCTGCATTTTTAATAAGTGCCCCAGACGAGTCCAACGCAGGTGGCTGGTGGACCCTATTTTGGGAATCAGTGCCGAGCAGCCACTTTGCAAACTTTTCTGTGCACATAGATCACCTGGGGATCTTGTTACAATGCAGGCTCTGATTCAGAAGGTCTGGGATGGGACCGAAATCATGCATTTCTGACAAGCTCCCAGGTAAAACTGGGGACCCCGGTGTAGGGACCAAGCTTTGAGGAGCAGCATTCTCAGCAGCTCACCTGGGAACTTGTTAGCAAGGCAGACTCTCAGGCCCCGCCCAGACCTGCCCAGTGGAAAACTCTGGGGGCAGGGCCAGCAATCTGTGTTTTAGCAAAAGCTCCAGATGATTTTGAAGTACCATAAAGGTTGAGAGCCACTGCTAAATGGCTAAATGGCAGCAAAGCTTCAAGAAATGGGTGGATATCGCAGGGCTATGGAGAAGTGAGCTAGGCCCATTCTGTCACCTCCTTCCCTGGTTTCTTTTTCTTCCAGAAACAAAGCTGAGAGCCATGTAAATTCTGCTGGAAGGCACCATCTTCCTCACGGTGTTGGGCATGCACACTTTTCCTTTTGGATCAGAGCAAGAAAATTTCCTCCGTGGACAGCCTGGGAAATCTGTAATTTATGCAGGATGGTCGGCCAGTGTCCCCAGTACAGGGTATTGCTGGTGGTGAGGTCCTCAAGGGAGACAGCAGTGGGACGAGAGGTGCCTGGGGCAGTCAGCATCAGCAGGCTGGAAGCTGGTCCCCCAGGAGCAGTGAGGACAGGAAGGTCAGGCAGCCCCTTGGGCTGTGTCTGCAGCGTGTGTGGCCGGGCGGGGCAGTTGGGCCAGTGCATGGCTAAGTCCCTACAGTGGCCTCTGGGCCCAGCTGTGAACTGGGCCATTCGCATGCTAGATAGCCAGAGAGTAGGGGGTGCTGGTTTTGCCCCCCACCCTCTCTCCCTGGGCCTTGTCCTCTCTGTGCTGCCTTCTCCCACGCAGAGGGAGAATGAGTCTATCTCTATGGATTAAATGTGCTCAGAGAGGGTGAGTGAAGAAAAGGGTGCAGAGAAACCAGAGGGCCCCAAGGAGGGGCTGGAAGCCACACCCCATGACTCCCTGCCCTCTGTGCCCTCACTGACCACCGGGATTCCTAGGCCAGAAGAAAAATTCTGGTGTCTTCAGGCCGTGGGTCGGTCAGCCAGGCAGCCTCTTCAGCCAGGCAGCCTCTTCTCTTGCCGTCTCCACCTTATTTTCCCTCATGTCCCTGGCCCAGGCCCCCTGGGAAAATGCTCTGCTACTGGTTTCCCTTGATGACTGGCCCTGTCCCCTGGGGTCAGCTGTGAAGGTCTGATTCTGGCCATGGATGGCCAAGGTCAAAGTGATACCCGGTCCAGGCATTTAGGAGAGCTGCTGGCAGTGAAGGGCTCTGAGCCACGTCCACAGTTACTGGTATGAGTAAAATCAGCAGGTGTCATATTAATTTTATAGTGACTTTTAAAATTATAGCTCTAGAGTAGGTGATTCTGTGCTGAGTTACTTGTATACCAGACTCTTCAGCTCACCACTTAAAAATATTTGATAAACCTTGGTGCAAATTCAAAGGGCAAAAAATTTAATATGCCAGCACCGTCAAATAGGCCATACTCAAGCCAACCCAACCCCAGTAGCTGGTGGAGTGTTCCTACTTTATCTCGCCATCTGGGGTTGGGGTCCCTGGATGCCCAGGCTGGTGCAGCTCTCCCAAGGTGACTGTCACCCTGAGTGATTAAAGGGAAAGTGGCCTCCTTAGAGCAAAGGGGCTCAGAGTGAGCTTTCCTGACAGTGCTTGGAGATGCCTTTCTCATAGTCTTGGGGTTTAGCAAAATCCCAGTTTCCCAAGTGTGCCATCCTTTCCCCCTCCTCCTGCCGACCCTCACCCAGACATAAAGGGAGCAGAAGCTGGCTGTGTGCTCGTGTGCACAATTGTCCATTTGGGAGCAAATGGAGAATGGATCTCCATGGTGCACACTTATGAGAAAATTGCCTTCATCCTGCACATCCCAGAAAGGATCCTCTGTTTTAAGGCTAGTTTTATATGGGCTGGGGAATCAAATAAAAGAGACATTATCCTTTTCTTTTTCTTCACACTCCTTGGCTCTCGGGGCAGATGAACCCTAGGGCAAACACACCGGGAACTAGAATACTGTTGTTGAAAACAGGCAAGGATGGGGTTTTTATGGTTCGAGAGTCAGGCTGTTAAACAGCCCTTGGCTTCTCTTCCCACTTGGGGAAGCTGGAAGCTTGGTTCAATCAGAAGGAGTCAGGAGACTGGTTTGAGAGTTAGGAAACCAAATTCTGTTCTGGGTCATTTTGTTGACTTCTAGGGAAGAGTGACAAGTTATCTACCTGAGAATGGTGATTAGCTGATGCATGATTATTAACAATAATAACGATCACATTCGTCACAATAGTGGTGTCTTCCTTTGAAGTTTCTTCCCTGCTGGGAGCACAGTCATTCACAGTACATCCTGTGTCCTTGCCTGGTAGGTGTGGCATCTTACAGGTCAGCTACTTTCCTCAGTATCACACAGTTCATCATTACGTAACTGGCAGGAATTTATGTAATGCTTTGAGACACTGGGCTAATATTTTTAGCCCAACATGATCACAGCTGAAAAGCTTGTTGTCTGAGTCAACGAGGTCCATTCAGAGATGGGTGGAGACTCCAAGTCTCACAGCTTCCACTCTCTTCCAGCCAAACTCAACCCCAGGATCCTCCCCTGGGCCGTGGCTACTGTGGCTTAGTGTGTTTGGTCCCAGGCATGCTTATACCCCTCAGAAATCCTGTCCCCCTGGGGTGCACCTGGGAGCAGGAGCAGATGGATCTCCAGCACTAGGGACGCTTGCAGCTGTCCACCGTCCCCTAGGGAGTCCCTGTCTCCACCAGGGAGCATTACTCCCTCGAGTCCACTCTGGGCAACACCTCTCTAGTTCTTCCTCCTTTGGAGATAAGAAGAGTATCTCCTCCTATGCTGGTGGCCCCTCCACCACCGCAGTGAAGACAGGACAGAGGTGGCACGTCATTACCTCTTTATAAAGTGCACCAATCCGCTGCACATGGGAAAAGCAGCAAATGAACGGATACGTGAGTGAGAGGATGCATAAATAGAAATAAAATATCTTGAACAAAAATAAAATCAATTACAATTCCTGGAAAAACAAGGTTGTGGTTGAAGGCTTAGCGCTGAGTTGAGCACGGCGTATACTGTTCTGTTGGGTGGAGGGAGCATGTGTACAGGGACAGAAACCTGCTAGAAGGTTCTTGCACTAGCCTTCAGAGGAGGTCCAGGGGCCCAGACCAATAGGGGCAGGAGAAATAAAACGGGAGGAACAAGTGCAAGTGGCTGTGAAGGAGCAATGGCAAGATTTGGAAACAGACTCGTGTGGAGACTGATGTGATAGAGTTGTCAGAGATGGCTACTATTAGCCAAAACTTGAAATGTGGGAGGTAAAGTTTGCAGGTCCTGGGAGGAGCATGAGTTTTCAGCAGAAAGCGGTTGTGGAATATCCGGGTAGAAATGTTGGCCAGCAAATGGAAATCGACTACCAGAATTTGGGCAGGAAGTCAGGACAGGTGGAATTAAATTAGCATTTTACCCAGTCCTTACCTGGAATCAGGCCTGGCCTGGCTGCCACTAAAGAAGCGGCCCTTTAAGGTGGCCTTGTGAAGGGGTAAGGTGGCCTTGTGAAGGAGCCATCCCAGGTCAGGGACTTCCGTCTCTCTGTGCTTTTGTTCTCACTGTTCCACTTCTAGAAAGCCGACCTCTGGTTCCTGCACAAGATTGGATATTACTCATCCTTTCCAACTTCCCTTGGTCACAAAACCTTCCATGATTCCCCCCGGTTGGAATGAACTGCAGTCTTCTCAGCAATCCCACAATACCTGTACTGAGATTTATTAATAGCATTTATAACTATGGAAGGGGCATAATAAGACATGGGGATTCAATAGACTGTGCCTGCATGAAACAGTTTCTGTGTTTATGGAATGGAAGAATGAGATTGGCACCATTCAACAGCTTCTCGTAGGAAAAAAACATTTTCCAAAACTAAGGGATGACTCAGGGTCATGGGGCTCTGGTCAGCATTTCTGTGTCTTGGCTGGTAGATTCAGGGGTGGTCTTTATATAACAGTTAGATACTCTGAGTCGGGAGGGAACATCTGTCTGACTGCCCACGCAAATGAGTAAGCGCTGTACCTGCCTGGTGGTTATGCAGCCGCTGCCTGGGCTTGTCAGCGGCAGGGAGCCCTGTCCTGCCAGCCCCAGTGGCTTGTTAAAGAAAGGGCCGGGAAGATGGTCCGGGGAGGATAAAGAGGAAAGAAGACAACTTTGCTCTTCCCACCGATTACTCGTTCTGCGCGGGCTGCCTGTATCAGACACGATAGGTTAAATCATGCTACAGTAAGAAACAGCACTCAACTCTCAGCAGTTTAACACACGTTCCTTTCTTGCTCACACTCTAAGTCCATCATGGCCGCCTGGGGGCGTCTCTCCTTACTTACAGTTTCAGGATGATGGAGAACCCACCACCCTGAATGCTTTTGGCAATGTCAGAGGGAACAGACTCTGGAGCATTTTGTACGGGTCATTAAATGGTCCACCCATCTCTTCCACATCATTGCTGACCACGGCCCACCAGCCCCACTCAAGCCCCAGGAGCTGGGAAATGCAACCTTGCCACGGTCCAGAGGCTGAGCGTTGGATGTGAGTGGAGGGCAGCCATAATGGTCAGGGTGGGCCTCGTGCTCGTGGCCTGGATGATTTCCATCTGGTCTAGAAGGAAGAGGTACCTTACATCTTCCATATTGTCATCGACGGAGCACCTGGGCAGTAGGCGAGGACCAGTGGGTACATGAAAAGGGCACCACTGCTCCTCAAACTCCCTGGAGTAATCGAAGGAGCTTCTCCCTCTTGTAAGGATCCTGTTCATTGTTCCAGATAGTAAAGGCAATTAGGAGAAGCCGCACAGACAGCAAGATAAATTCCTCCGCTTTTCCCCACTCCCCATAACATTGGAGACCTGGGGGCCAGGTGGCCTCCACCAAGCAGTTCTCGGCACAGGGAGAGTGATGGATCCTCCCTGCTCGGAAGGTTGCAGCCTCCTTTATAAATCAAGCCCTGAGGAGAGAAGTCACAGTGGTGATTAATAGTGAGACTGAAATCCAAGCTGCAATCAGGCAGAGATTTGTCACTGGAGCTAGAGCTATAATGAATGATTCAAGCCCAGAGTGGCTATCTCTAAACATGATAATCACCTCAGCTTCAGTGGCTGAGACTGACAATTATAAAATGTAGAGACATGCACAGCAGACCTCACAGCCCCTGCCTCCCCACGCTGGCACGCCCAGGTCTGGACACATGGGCTTTCTCTTTGAATGGAAAGAGGTAGGGTGGTGCCTTGCTTGGCCGTGAGCAGAGAGGGTTGGTAAGCACAGTGCTGAGGTGCTGAGATCCCGTAAGGAGAAATAATGGGGTGCACCCCCTCCCACCAGGTGGCTGAGATTCACAGGGGCTGGCTACACCCAGTTCACCTACTGAGGGTCACCTCTTCTGGAATGATGGCTCTTTTACTCTGATTCCAGGGGCCCGCCACGACGGCTGGCAGGGTGCTGGATGGAGGAGTCTCTCTGCATGCATTGAGTGGTGGGAGGAGGATGATGACCTCACAATGGATAGATTATGGGGGAGGCTCAGAAAACATGCTGGGGGCTCAGAGGTACAGGGGAAGGGGGCAGAGCTTACATTAGAAAGTCACATTTGAGATAGGCCTGGAAAGATGGTTCAAAAGACTTTGTTGGGAAAACCAAGCATTCATGATAGCCGAAACGATACACAGAGTACATTCATACATTATATAAATAAATTGTTTGTAAGTATCTCTCTCTATCTCCCCCTATAACTGGGTAAGATGGTGCATTTGTGTCTCTGTCTGCAGCCTTCCTTACTCCTGGCCCAGAGACCAAATTTCTTTGTTACAGTCACCCTTTAGCTTACAACTGTGATTTCTGGTAAAACGGAAACACCACTGGAGGAGGTTCTCAATCATTCTGAGCTCTTTTTACACATTTGCTGTGTAGCTGGTTGGGGACACGGAGCTGAGTCATCCTGCGGGTTACCTCCCCCCGTGTGGCCCCCAGGTCTGGGCTGTTTTCTTCACCCTTCCCCAGAGGCTGTGCTATCCCTCCTTATTGTCACTACTTGTTTCTCTTGGGTTCCTCTTGATCCACCCACCATCCAGCAAAATGCTGCTCCCCAGTTTTTTCCTCACCCACCTGTATTTGTAATAAATGTACATATTCACTGTAGGTTTGTGAGTTATTGTAGGAGGATACACAGGGGCTGGCAAAACAAGAGCAGGCAGTCATGGAACCACTGGAAACGCTGTCAGTATTTCTCCTGCTGGTCCTGCCCTGGGCCAGGTGTTACACGGGCTGGACCAGCTCTTCCAGTCTTCACAGTGGTCGTCCACAGGTGAGCCCAGGAGCAAGTGCAGTCTCCTGTTAAGTCGGGTGCGGAGGGGCTGTGTCCTTTGGGAATTGGGTATAAAACATGGCTCTGGTATTGTAAAGAGGAAAACTTGCCAGAAATGGATCTCCGTCTTGGGGTAGTGACTCTGCTGCTGCAGGGAGGGCCTCTGTGCCACCAGCATGTGACAGGCAGTGTCCAGGCAGCAGTTAGCCACCATAGACGTGGGAGTGGCCTTTCCTCCCTCTAACCAGGGCTGTGTCTCTGCTCCCTCTTTAGCTGGTGCTGCCCGAATACTCCATCCACAGCCTCTTCTGCATCATGTTCCTGTGTGCGCAGGAGTGGCTCACGCTGGGGCTGAATGTCCCTCTACTGTTCTATCACTTCTGGAGGTAAGTGTGCGGGACTGGCCTCTCTGTCCTCATCTCTGCCTGAGCAGCTGCTCTCCGGTGACAATGTTCCCCAAGTAGACAGCCACCCAGTGCCTTCCTTTTGGGGACCTTCTCTCCAAAGCCCCCTTCCCAAGCTGCTCTTAGGCAGCAAGTCCAGTAAGGGAAGGCCTTTCTTGTGGGCGCCATTAACCACAGCCCCAACCCTCATGGGCCAGTGTTGAGCTCGGCTACAGCAGCATTCACAGTAGCCAAAATAGTAGAAGCAACCCAAATATCCATCAGCTGATGAATGGATAAACAAAACGTGGTATATCCATACAATGGAATATTATTTGGCAATAAAAAGACATGAAGTACCCATACACGCCAGGGCATGGATGAACCTTCAAGGATATATAAGTGAAAGAAGCCAGACACAAAAGCTCACACATTGTATTATTCCATTTATATACAATGTCCAGGATAGACAAATCTATAGAGACATAAAGTAAATTAGCGTTTGCCAGAGTCTGGGCGGAAGTGAGAGTAGGGAGTGACTGCTAATGGGTAGAGGGTTTTCTTTTTAGGGTGATGAATATGTTCTGAAATTAGATAGTGGTGACAGTTCACAGCTCTATGAATATACTAAAAACCACTGAATTGTACACTTCAAGGGTAAGTTTTATGGTATGTAAGTTATATCTTAATTAAAAAAAAGCACTTACCAGATGGGCTGGATTTTCTGGGACAGTTATGATTTCAAGTATTCTATTCCCTGCTAAGGCCATGCATCAGATCATGTGATCTGGGCTTTTCGTAAAATAGAGTCACCATATGGATATAGGAGGCAGGGTGGAGAATACCAAAGTAGTAGGAATGTAATTGTGCAGACAAACTGTAAGCACTTGACCCCTTGTCCCCAGACATTTGGTCCCCCAAAATGTTTTGGCATTGTCATTTTACCGTAAGATAGAGCCTGTATTTAGTCATTTCTAGAGCATTCAGCATTCACTCCTTCATTTGGCAAACGTATGGAACACATACATCATGGCAGGCATTGCGAGGGGTTTCAACACAAATGTAAAATATAATTCTTACCTCAAGGAATGCATACCCTACTGGGAGAGGGAAATATATTCTTAACAACCATATGAGCAATACATATAGGAGCAGAGAGAAAGAAGCAGTTAAATGGGACTGAAAAGAGACCTCGGAAAATCTGGAAAAGCACGTTCCAAGGTGAGAGTCTAGCATATGCAAAGGCCCAGAGGTAGGATAGTGCTTGGTGTGTTGGGAAACAGTAATTGCTCAGTGAGGCTGGGTCTAGGGTTCTGGGAGGGTTGACAGCTGAGCATCTGGTATCGAGGGCCTCGGAGGACCAAATGGCATTATCGGATCTGATTTTTAGGAATGTGCCCCTGGCAGCAGTGTGAAGGATGGATTGGAGGGTGAAATATTGAGGATGAAGTTCAATTAGGGCATCATGGTGAAACGCCAGGCGGAGAGATGAGGGAGACTTGGCCCAGGTAGGGGAAGTTTGGATGGCGAGAGAACAGGAGAGCCCTTGGGAATGAACTGGATCGCCTTGCCCGTGACCAGGCACAGGAGGAGACGGACAGGGCACCTCCGAGCTGGGTGGCTAGGAGGTGGAGGGTGCCATTGACCAGAGCAGGAGGATGGAAGAAATTGCAGGTTTAGGGAGGAAGGAAAATGATTTGGTCCTACTTTAAGTAAAGGCAATCTGCTAAAATCTAAATTTACAGAGAAGTCAGGTAGAAGCATCATGTTGTGGGAGCGTATTGAGTCCCCAGGCAGGGACTCTTGGAGCTTCCCTCGGGCAGTGTCCACAGCTGACTGAGGTGGGCTCCATTTCCCTGTTTCACACGTGGGGACACAGAGATTCACAAAGGTTAGGTCAACTGTACAGAGTGGGCCGCGGTTCCACCCCACTTCTCCATGAATCCCCGTCATGTCCTGGCCGCCTCACAAGCTGCCCTCGGGGGCTGGCTCTCCTCCCCAGGAAAGGACCTCATCCCAAGGTGCTGTAAGTCGTGGGCTGTCAAGCCAGGGCATCAAAAATGTGGTTAATTTAGCCAACTTTGATGGGTGCACTGAGAGCTGGCCAGTGTCCTGACATTTGGAATGTTTGTGTCTATAGAGGAAGGGAGCAGCTGTGACCTTTTTGCCAGTAGGGAGCTTGCCTTACTTTTTTTGAATCCCCAACAGGATCTAGCCAGGTTCCTGGCAGTTAGTAAGTGCCCAGAAGGGCAAGAAAAAAGAGGAGGCGGGGGAGTTCTTTAAGAATCAGAGCCCTCGCACACCTTCCTCTCTCCCCTCCTTCCCAGCAGGTCCCATCCAGTGACGTTTGTCACACAGAGAAAGTCCCCCTCTGCTCTGGTTCCCGATTTGCTTAAATAAAAGCAGAACTGTCCACCATTTACTCTGTGCCTGTCCTTTGCAGGTTATTTGCATGCATCACCTCACATAATTGTCACAACAGCCCTTTGAGGTAGGCAATTTCATCCCATTTTACAGCAGGGAAAGTTGAGGCTCAGACAGGCTAATGACTGAAACAAGAAAGGTCAGTCTGGTGACCAGTGAGCAGCAGAGCTTTGGTCCTTTCCACCGACCCAGGTGGCCCCCTGCCCCTCTGCCTCCACTTAATGAGGTCACCTGGGGACATAAACCACAGCAAAAGCAAATAGCTTCTGAAATGTGCCAGGAGGGAAGAGGAGAGGAGTGTGGCCTGGAGGTGAGCCACCAGATGTCATCAATCTGACTTGTGATTTCCTGTCGGCACCGTGCAGCTGACAGGCAGCGGCAGCGCAATTCTCTGCAGTGCAGGGAAGAGGGAACCGAGGGCCGGCGCTCTGAGTCGCTACGTTGTAGGGATATTCTTCAAAGTCCGTGCGATTAACCTCCTGGTCAGAGCCGGCTCTCTGGGTCCTTGCTCAGGACCCAGAAAGACTGCCCATCCCAGATCCCAGCAGTCGCTCATTTGCACTTTTGGCCTCCTGATGTCTTTACCAGAGTGACGGAAAAGCAGCCTGCTGGGCAACCTCAGTGGCACTTAGCTCTTGGGCTCCACAGGAGGCTGTGGCCAGGCCCTGGGGGCAGTGTCCTGGGAGCACCTGGGGACAGCTTACCACGGGGCTCAGGAGGTTAAGGCTCCCGCCCTGGCTTCGCCAAGCCCGAGAGCCGCTCTGTTCCGTGGCCGTGGCCAGTTCGCGTGGAGCTGACGCGGATGTGGAATTGTGAAGGAGACGGGGCTGCTCCAGCCGTCTCCCCCTCGTTCTTTTGCTGTCTCGGTTTCCCTCCGGCTGCTCTCTCCCCGTGGACGGCCAGGTTCTTTGTGCTGTTCTGGATCCTTCTGTCAAGAAGAAAAGTACCTGCAAACTACTCTATACTTAAGCAGGAAGATGAATGTCCCTTCCAGAGTATTCAGGATTTTAAGTGAGGGTCTGGGTAGGCGATAATACTTAACCCAAAGTTGTTTTTCGGGTAGAATGTAGGTACGATGCCATCGAGGCAGTGGCAGCGTAGCCCTATAGCTTCACTGCACCTACACCTGTTCTGAAAGGAGGCTGTTCCTCGTACCTCCTGGGCAACACCAGGTGACACATTTTCCCCTCTGTCGGAGCAGCTTTGTATGTGGGCGAAAACACCGCCATGCCCGTGGAGCTGAGTATCTGGGGACTTACCTGCTGGAATATGGTGGCTGAGCTTCTCTTTAGAGGTGCTTGGACTGCAATTTGGGCAGAAGGCAGACAGCTGCTGGGCAGTGATCGCTCAACAGAGGTCCTGGATCAGAGGGCTTGGCCAGCTGACGTCAGAAGTCCCGGAACCTCAGAGCCAATGGCACCATGTCCTCTTTCCCTGCAGGTATTTCCACTGCCCGGCGGACAGTTCAGAGCTGGCCTACGACCCGTCGGTGGTCATGAACGCAGACACCTTGAGTTACTGTCAGAAGGAGGCCTGGTGTAAGCTGGCCTTCTACCTCCTCTCCTTCTTCTACTACCTTTACTGGTGAGTCTCTGTCCCTCCTGGCGGGTTGGCCCCTGCGGCAAACGGAAGGAGGGGAGTTCCAGGCTGGGCATTGGGAGGTGGCCTGTGAGGAGGGGAGTCCCAGCCACTTGGGCCACCCTGGCTTGGGAGCAAGGGCTTCTGACGAAGGGGCAAGGGGCCAGCAGATCCCGCAGGAGGCCTTGCCTGCTGACACACCCTTAGGGCCACGTGGGGGTGGGGAGCCTGCGGGCTCAAGGCCACATGTGGCCCTCCGTGTCCCCAAGTGCGGCCCCGCAACCGAATCCAGACTTCACAGGACAAATCCCTTAATTAAAAGGATTTGTTTTGTAAAATTTCGATTCAGTCAAAAGGCCACACTCAAGGATCCAGAAGGCCACATGTGGCCCCAGGGCTGCAGGTTCCCCAGCCTGCCTGCCCAGTAGGGCCTCCCACCTCCTCCATCTCTGTGGCTCCTGTGGCCCCAGGTGCTCAGCCTCATTGCTCCCTGTCCCCCAGCCCGTTTGTAAGGATTCTTAGGTACCATAATAGTGACTCCCCAACGTCCCCGCCTCGGCCCTGCAGTGGCAGTCACACTTCACAAAGCGGCATTTTGGGTCACGAATGCGTCCTTTACAAGTCTGCCAATATTACATAACACCATTCTCATGAAGTCCAACCTGCTGGCTGCGCAGTTCCATGTCAGGAGTCTCCCGCTTTTCACCTCTTCCCGCAGAACACCCTAGCAAAGCACATAGCGACAAGCAGACCATCTTGCGCTTTGACACCACAGACCGGCCTTTTCTGAAAACCTCTCCTCCTGCTTCCTGTTCCTTGGTGGCTCATCTGAGACCCTCACCTGTCACCTTGCGATCCTGCCGTTACCTGTGGCAGGGCCAAGGCTATCTCCAGAGCTCCCAGTGCTGTCTCCCAAGGGGGCCTGGTTGACAGCAGCGGGCAGAGAGAAGGAGGGATTGGGATGTCAGACTCCACGGCCCCCTCTCGGTTTGGAGTGCGCCATGGCAGGCTGGGATGTGGCTGCGTTTGTCTGGCATTTAAAAATGAGCCAGATTTTGAGCTCAGAGCTTTGTATGCATTTATCCCAATTTATGAGACAAATACTATCCTTACCCACACAGGAAAAGTGAGGAAACAGAATCTGAGAAGTTAGATGATTTTCCCAAGGTCACAGCTTATAGTGTCGCAGCTGTAAGTCCATCTCAAGTCCGAACCCAGAACTGAACTCTGAAGTGCTGGCTGTCTTAGGAAATCTCTAGAAAAGTCTTTATCAAAGTGAGGGGGAGGGAGTGAAGAGTGTGTGCTTCTTAAAAGTGCAGATTCCTGGGCTTAGATCTACCGATTCTACTTTCTGGGGCTGGGCCCCTGCATTTTCAATGAGCTTTTCAGACAGTTCTGATGCATGCCTTGGCCACTCCGGAGAGTTCTGCTGGGTTCTGCCTTTCCTTCCCTCTGTGTCCCCAGTGTCTGCAGACTCAGGCCCTGGAGTCATAACTTCCCCTGGAATAACTCAGCATGGAGGGGATTCAGGGTTACTCTTCCACATTCTTCTTGGAGTCAAGGGCTGGTCCAGGCTCAGGGTGACATCCTCGGTGCAGTGCTCTGGGACATTTCCGGCCCCAACTTGCAGAGTGCCTAAAGGTCTTTGAGGCCTCTGGAGATTTCTAAGGTGCCCAGTGGGTTCACCCAAGCCTTTCTGACTCCAGGTCTGAACACTTTAATAACTAAAGACTCAGATAGGTTCCTGTCTTGGGAAGCCTATAGATGGTGGACAAAGCCCTCGTGGGCTTAGGGACATGACACCTTGAAGCACAGATTTCCTCTCTGGAGTGTGTTCAACCTCATTTTCTCTCTGGGGCTGCAGACTGCCCCTTCTGCTGAGTGGCCTGTCCCCAGAGACAGGATTCTCTCTCCTCAAATCCCGCAGAACAAGGCCAGCTTTCCCTGCCTCCTGCCCCAGTGGCCTGGGGTCCCCCTTGGTCTGGATGGAGATTGGGGGAGCAGGACAGCTCCCTCGTTTCAGTTTTGTCACAGTAACTGCTGGAGCCCCAGGTGGTGCGGGGAAGAAGGCATATGAAGTCACTGAGAGCAAAGCTGCTGTGTGTGTGCTCGCTGTAGGGGTGAGAGGGGGTGGTTTTTGCAGCTCCCCGCCTGTTAGATGGGTGTGATCATTTTGTAACAGAGTATGTCCCAGACTTCTGTTTGACTGTCTGTCTTCTAGTTCTGTGGTCCCCAACCTCCCCGGGCTGCACACTGTTACCAGTCCGTGGCCTGTTAGGAACTGGGCTGCACAGCAGAAGGTGAGCAGCGGGCAAGGGAAGCATCATTTGTATTTACAGCAGCTCCCCATCACTCGCATCACCACATAAGCTCCGCCTCCTGTCAGATCAGCAGTGGCATTAGACTCTCATAGGAGTGCAAACCCTACTGTACACTGCGCATGCGAGGGATCTAGGCTGTGCGCACCTTATGAGAATCTAATGCCTGCTGATCTGAGGTGGAGCTGAGGCGGTGATGCCAGCGCTGGGGAGCAGCTGCAAATACAGATTATTATGAGCAGAGAGGCTTGACTGCACAATAAATGTAATGTGCTTCAATCAGCCTGAAACCATCCCCCAACCCCCATCTGTGAAAACTGTCTTCCATGAAACCTGTTCCTGGTGCCAAAATGGTTGGGGACCGCTGCTCTAGTTCATTACTTCAGCTGGGCACAGCCTTCATGTTACATTTGTTAATTACTTTGTTTCCAAAACAAAATTGGAAACAGCTGTTCCCCTAGCCTCAGACCGAGACCCCGGTGGCAGCCAGAGGGCACCCATATTCTTTGTTGAACTTGGGGCTCTTCAAAGACCCTGTTTCTCCTGCCTTGAGAGCTCCCAGCACGTCAGGTCCAGAGCTGGTGGGGGGCACAGGACAGTGAGTACAGGCCGCGGTGGGCCCCGCTGTGTGCAGAGCTGCGCCTGAGCTGAGCACAGGGCTGGAGACTCACATGACAGCAGCTCAGAAGGTGGGCTTGGCGTTTCATGGCTTGAGGTTACCAGGGGTTCCTGGGGACCTCAGGGTGACTAGAAATATGTCTAAGGTCCCAGCTAATAATTAGCAACTTGCCTGGCTCTGTAGCCTGTGCACTTTCTACTATGCTGTGCTAACCACATGGCATCCACTGCCACCCCTTCTCAGCCTTGTGGACAGGTGATGTTTGTGAGTTACATGGGTCGGGGACTAGCTAATACTGCTACTAATTCTGTTAACAGCTGGTGAGTCCCGTGTGGACGCACTCAACAGAAAAGTCTTTTGAACCAAGAGTGTAAAGCAGGCGGATATTTTCTACTGCCAGTAGCACCACCCTCCGGCCTGGTGACTCTGGGTCATGCCTGCCTCTCTCAGGTTAATTTCTCTCACTCTGTAGTGATGTTACTTATGGTTTACTTGTCTCCGGACGGCAGAGACCTTGGCAGTTTCACTCGCTTCTGCATCGTCCCAGCCAGGGCCTGGCACGGAGCAGGCGCTCACTGAATCCTCCTCGCTCGTTGTCACAGTTTGGCTGTAGGCTTGCTCAGGACCCAGAGTGGTGCCTGGCATGCAGCAGGTGCTCACTAAATGTTAAATGACAGAATGAATGAAAGTGAGTAAACGGAAGTGTCCACGGTGAGGCTCAGTATCGTAATGAGAGAGCACTGGGTTTGGGGTGAGGACAGGGCTCCTCGCCTTGCCGTCTCAGCTGTGTGACCTTGAGCAATCCTCCTCTCCTCTGACCCTCCACCTCCCCGCGTGGAATAAGCCCCTCGAGCTCCGGGCCCAACCGGTAGCTCTGTGAGCATGAGGCGTGTGGGCTCTGAAGCGGACTCCAGCTCTGCAGAGGAGCTTGCCGGGCCGCCACAGCCGCACAGGGCTGGAAGTGAAGCCTTTTAGCTGTCCTCTGGTCTCACTTCTTAGACTGTCCTTTTTCTCTCTATAATGTGAAAAGGCGGTTGTTTCTCTTTCTGCCAAAGAGACAAAATAGTAGATTTTGGTGTGGGTCATTCCTCAGCCTTGCGGAATTAGCCTGAAGCCCTTTCCAAGAGCACAGGGATGGCTGTCCCTGCTTCCTTGGCAGTGTTGGGGCCATACCTTAGGTCACATGCTCCCAGCGCATGTTTAATTCCTTGAGCCTGGTAAAAACCAGAGGGCCAGGGAGTTACCCAATTAAGAATTTGTTTAGTTCACGTGCCCAGAGGGCTCATGTTCATACATTGATCTTCACGCTGGTGATGATGGTCTTTTCTCCAGCACTAGTGAATTATCCAGCATCATCTGGGAGCCCCTGGACACAGCCGTCACACAAGCACGTGGCAGCTGGTGGCATAAAGAATGCGCTGTACCCCTCCTGCCCAGACCTGCCCTGCAATTGCACAAGAAGGGATAAGAACCATAATAATCACCCTGATGAGAACAGTAATAGGCACTTAGAGAAATCACAGCTTTTATCCTAGGGACGCAGTCTGCTCTCCTAACAAGTGTTTATTCCAGTGTTGAGGGCAGTAGTAGGGGCTTGGCAGGGGGCGGACAAGATGCACTAGTGGCAGGAAGGAGGGGAAGCCAAGGGGTCTGGTCTTGGGAAGGTCCCTCTTTTGAGGGCCAGCCTGAGTCCTTCGTGGGCTCCCACTAACACCTTCTGGTCCTTTTGTTTTTGCATTCAGCATGATCTACACGCTAGTGAGCTCTTAATGCAAAGACCATGCTCGTCATCAGAGACTGGGAAGGGAGCAGCCTGAGGCTGAGGAGTCTGTTTCTGCTGGTGACTGGAGGAGGGACCGGAGTGAGACCTGGGAGAGACCCGGCAGGCAGGCGGGCAGTGCCATGGAACGCGAGCTGGAGTCACACAGCGGCCGGGGGCTGAGTCGACCCTGTGCGTCTGTTGTTGCCCTGTGTATCATGGTCTTTGGTGTCCAAATCCAACACACGGTTGTTGAGCCCTTGTGAGTGTTGGGGTGTGGAGGAACAGGTGACGGAACACTAAACCTCTCCTGAGAGAGAACTGCCGTTTCCTGAATCCACTTCATCGAACAGCGCCTTGCGAGTTCACGCTGCGCCCCTGGACCGTGGGCGTGGAGGCGGGAAGGCTGGAAGTGCCTGCTAAGGAAAGGAATGGCCTAGAGTCAAGGCCAAGTCTGTGGGGGAAGGCCTCAAGGATGTCCTGGACTACCCGAAACTCTTGTTTCAGGGTTTTCTTCCAAGCTGTGGCCACTCTTTTCACCTCACATGGGAGGGCTTGAGGGCGTGTGCCTTCAGCTGTAACCGGACTGGAGCCTGCAGGCTGTTTTCAGCGGGGGATGGGGGAGCAGAGGGAAAACGGATTTTTAAGATTTTTAAAACGTTTGCAACATCCTCAAGGTGTTAGTTCTTCACCACCATAGGTTGTATTCTTCTGTTGCTACCCCAAACTATCACTGAGTCATTTAATGCAAATCAATTGGTCAACACTAGTCAAAGCTACCTTCTCATAAAGATCCCAAAACAGTTCGGAGCCCAGAAAGTCCTGTGGCGTGTCTGCTCGGTGCTGTGGGCACCCGGGAGCCAGGAAGTGCGACGGCACAAGTATAATTTAGTCTTATGATGCCGCATCATTTGTACTGTTTAGTTCAACACGAGGACATCAGCTTATTTAAAATTTTCCATGTGGCATTCTCTCTCTTTCGAGTGGGAGTTGTGCTGGGGTTGTACAGAATGGCAAGGCTGAGACTTTTATGATGTCTAAATTGGGCACAATGATTTTGACCTTATTCCCCCCAACTTCCTTTCTTTTCTGCTGTTTAGCGTATACAGGCTATTTATACATGTACCCAGCCTCATCTGAAACCTGTGACTCAGGTTTGAGTGGTGTTTGTGTCACACATTGTGCACTATGTTTATTAAAATGCAGCAACAACTTCAGTGTCTCACCTCTCAACCTCATTGCAGGCTGGATTCTTCTATATGTGGTTGGCAAACTGGTAGGTAGAAAAGGCAGATTTTCAAAAAGGCATTGTGCTTCTAAAAATTCTGTGGCAAACAACAAGTAGACTTCCTCTCTGAGGTTAATGGTATGAAACTGGAGAAACTGAGGTGATTATTTTTGGAAGAAGGCTTCCCCTTGGCCAGTGGCCCTTCTCCTGGCTGGGTGCCTATTGTTGGGAGTAGAGTCACCTTAGGGTGGCTTGGCTCTGGCTCTGGCTACCTTCCTGAGAGGACTAGCTCCCTCATCCAGAGAGACAGGCCCTGGATTGCAGGCGGAGATGGCAAAGCTAACCCTACAGCTATCTTGCAACTGCAGCTGAATAGAGAGGGTCAGCTGAATGTCACTTCTCACCATGGAGCTGTTTTGCTTTTTTTTTTTTTTTTTTTTTGAGACATTCTGTCACCCAGACTAGAGTACAGTGGTGTCATCATAGCTCACTACAACCTAACTCTTGCCTCAGCCTCCCAAGTAGCTGGGACTACAGGGGTGAGCCACCACACCCAGCTAATTTTTCTATTTTTTGTAGAGAGGGGGTCTTGCCCTTGCTAAGGCTGGTCTCAAACTCCTGACCTCAAGTGATCCTCCCACCTTGGCCTCCCAGAGTGCTAGGACTATAAGTGTGCGCCACTGTGCCCAGCCACTTGTTTGTTTTTATACTTTGACTCCTTCCAAAAAGATTTAAAATGGCTCATAATAGGAGACACAAGTACACAAAGACTGTTAAAATGGAAATAGGAAATTCAGACTTATAAAGGACACAGAGATATCACCTTCCTAAGGCCCTCTATTTATTGTGATTGAGCATTCAATTTGATGTCATTTCTCTTAGTAATAAATAATAACAATTCACATTTATGTAGTGTTTTATATTTTACAGATTGCTTTTGCATCTTCTCACTTGACCCTCATCACAGTCCTATGAAGTCGATATTATTCTTTTTCCCATTTTGTGAGGAAGCTGAGGCTCAGAGAGGGTAAGGGGCTTGCTTATAGTCACACATCAGTGGCAGACCTACCTTTCGAACTCAGATCATATGACTCAGAAAACCCCATGTGCTTTCCATCACACCTGAGAGTTGCCAGAGTAGCTTAAAGGCCTGTTAAGTTTTGATTAGTAGTGTTGACTTTTTGAGAAAAGTAGATTTTATAGCATTGGCTTTTTGAGAAAAGGAAATTTTGAGAATGGAGCTTTCAAGGAAGGGCTTGGGCAGCCTGGTTTTCTTTTTCCTTTGTGGACTGGCTTCAGATCTGCTTTATTTTGGCAGGTTCTTTAAGGCAATTCTTTCAAAGCTTTAAAAGCTCCAAGCTGCTAAGAAGTTAGGTTGCTCTTATGTTTATGGAAGAGAAACATCCAGGCATTTCCCTCCCGCAGGTTGTCACTGGGAAATAATTCCAGTGATCTGTTGGAGTTTCAGCAAATTTTCAATTCCTGGGAGAAGCTAATCACGATGATAAGAACAGACGTAATGGGCACAGGTGGCAGAGCACATGTGCTGTGCGAGGCACTGAGTTAAGTGTTTGTTCCGCGATCTCACCCAACCCTCATGATGATCCTACAAAGCAGGTGAGATACTCCTGTCCTCGCTTCACCTGGGGAACTAGGGCGTCTCAGGGAATGTGAGGTCTTCCTGGGTGAACTGGCTCAGAACAAGGGCTCAGTGCTATGAACAAGTGGCCAAATAAAGACAATAGTGCTGAATTGAGTCGTCAGGCAGTGTTCCGTCCGTTTCCTGATCCCCGTAACAACGCCACCAGGTAGGTGTCGTCTTTGTTTCTTGGTGAGGAGAGCCGAGACGACGGCCCCCGCAGAGCTCCAGCGAGTGCGGGGTGGGCGGCTGCAGCTGGGAGTCTCTCTCGGCCTGCCTCTTCTCACGTGATTTTGCTTGCTTGGATGTTTCTTATTGTTTCTCCCGCAGAAATGACCACAGGGAAGAAGAGAGCAACGCAGAGCTTCCTGGAGCTCTGAAGATCATGAAGTGAGTATTTCCCTTGCGTGTCGGAGAACTTACCTTACCAAGCACTGGTCAGCAGAGTTTCCCGGGGCGCAGAGACATCCCCGGAAGGTGCTGTTGGTGAATTGGCTCCCCCTCCTCAGAGAGGCAGAGCCATAGGCCTGGCATGGCTGTGCCCGCAGGGTCAGAGCAGGACCTGGGAGAGTCACCTAAGCTCACTTTTCACTTCTCTGAGGTGGGAGAATAACAGCACCCACCACACTGGCTTGCTGGCAGGATTGGATGAGGTTGTGCCTGCAAGTAACTTACAACAGTGCCCTGCAGATGGTGGGCCCTACGTGACTATTTGCAGAGGGCGAGTCTCCTCGCCATGCCTACCCTGCCCTGTGCCGTGCCGGGCAAGGTTCCTCCCTCTGGGGGGACCACGAAGCCCACTGGCCATGTGGGAAAGGAGTGACGATCCCTGGATGTCACTGCCCTCCCAAGGCCTCAGTCTGCCTATAGCATCCTGAGTGGAAGGTCAGGCTAGGACCTGGCCTAGCCTGTTGCCACGTTCTCTAGACAATAAAGGTGACACCCGCTGTCAAATACTGACCATGTGCTGGGTGCCCTGCAACACACTCAATGTACGTGGTCTCATTTAATCCCACGACAATATTATTGAATAGGAACCATTACTGTCTTCAGTTTGTAGTAGAAAATACTAAAGCTTATAGAGGCTGAGCAAATAGGCCAAGGTCACGATTGCTGATAAGTCACGGAGCCTAGAATTCAACCCAAGTCTTTTTGATTACTGGGCCTTGATCATTTTCACATTCCTGAAAGGGTGATGCAGTATCGGGAGGGCAGTGGGGTGTGAGAGAGGGAAGAAAAGGGGATGGAGATGCAGCAGGAGGGGGCTGTCCTAGGAGTGTGGCTCACTGAGCTCACGTGTTTCACAGCGAGGAACTCGGTGTGCATGACTGATTGGAAGGATTTGGGCTGTGGGATCTTGTGCAGGCTTCTTAACCTTCCTAAGACTCAACTTTCTCATCTGTTAAATGGGGGTAATGATACCTCCCTTTGAGAGTTGTTGTGATAATAAGTAAATTGTGTATAGAATGCTTGTAGCAGAGAGCCTGTCTCCTAGTGGATGCTCAGTAAATCTTCACCCTCAGTGCTCCACCCCACTGCCCTTCCATAGAGTTAAAGGGAGATTATAGAGAGAGAAAACAGTTAAAATGCTTCTCATAGTAGCACGTGGCAACATTCAATGAATCTGAGCTTCCTTCCTTTCCTCCCTCCATTCTGGGGGCAGACTGTCCCAGGCATGCGACACAGGTAGCAGAGCTCAGCCCTTTCAAGAAGATCTCCTCTTTGCTTCCTATTTTTAGGTGTGGTAATTGCACCAACGTTGAATAAAGTTGTCACCATTATGACAGTTTTGTTCTCCTACATAAGAGATGAATACAGCCAGAAAAATGCTTTGACAACAATTAATTGCACTCACACCGTGTCATTACACAGATCCATTTTGTAACCCTTTCTTCTCTTGGACTTGGGCTGCTGTATTCCAAACTCTGCTCTGGTAAATGCCTCTTTTGGCAGAACCTTCTCTAGACCTTGGAGTGGCCAGTCCAAGCCGGACATCTTGGGGCTGCCTCTGCTCCGGATGCTCAGGCTGTAGTCACCGTGGGTGTTTGAAGATGCATCCTGGATCGTGCCTTGTGACTTGGCGTGTCTCACGCAGAGGAGAGGAGGATCTGAGCAGGCAAGAGATTCATCAGGACACGACCAGGCATTTCTAGGGAAAGGTGGTGGCAAGTTGTAGTGTTGGCCGGTGTAGGAGCAGGGAGCAGTCTTGCCTTGTGGGAGCAGCATGTAATGGAAGTATTTCACATACTGCACTTGTAGAGTGAGAAGACCTCAGTGCCAACACCTCGGGTTGGGTTTCAGTTGCTCCTCATAATCCAGACATAGACACAGGGTCAAAACAGCCACAAGAAAACAGTATCTTCCAGGCCTTCCCCCTGCCCAATCTGTGGTCATTTCTGCTCCTCTTAAATTCTGCCCACACAGCTCTGGATGCCCCAGGAGTGTCTTCCTGTGCTGTGAACTTGACCTCTTAGCTACCATGTGATGCCCACCTTTCTTCCTTCCCAGCTAGTGGTGTTCTAGAGCTGGCGCATGTAGGGCTATGAGAGCCAATCGTTCTGTATTTTAGGGGTTTTGCTAAACAGTTGTTAAACACAGATGTTATTAAAACTAAAGTTATATAAATTTATGATTACGTTATAGTAAAAATGAAAGTAATATATAGGGATTTGGAAATTATTTTCCTAATCATTTTACTGCATTTGGCTATAATGCACGCTCTCGAGGTTATGTCTGCGGTATCTATGGTGGAAATACTGTATGATGCTGTGCTACTGTGCACCTCTTCCCATCTCTGCCTTCAGTGGTGTTCCATCAGTAGCCTGGAATCTGCCATGGCGGGAGTACTTCACATGGTGGGTGTCCCCAACCCTAGCTCGACTTATGGCTACTGACCCCCGACAAGTGTGTCTCCTCCAGGCAGGCCAGTGTCCTCACTGGACCCAGAGGTACCTCAAGGGGCAGACACATACCTTTTGGTTTATAGAAGCAACAGTCTGAGGAGGTTGTTTTATTTCCTGGAGTTTGACTACCTGACAGCCAGTGGAGAGAGACTTAAATGCCACCACGGTGTTTTTGTTCAAACATCATACAGGAGTTTGAGCAGCAAACCTTGCCTTTTCAGAAATGCTTGACACATCAGAAAAACAATACCACCTTTCTGGCAGGATTATATTTTTGATATTCTAGAGCATGGAAGGAAGGGAAAATTAGAGCCCAGTTAAATGCCAGTCCCCACGTTAAACTGTAATGGAACCCGCCAGTTGGGGCCCCGTGCCTGGGACGTCTGTTTGATGGCGACAATGAGGACGGCAGGGCAGCACAGGAGGCTTGGGAGGAGATTTTGTGAGTGGCTTCATAGGATGGACCTCGTGATGCTGTTCTTATGTTTCTGTAGCTGAACTGAGAATGAACTGGTTGTTCAGGTAACTTTCTAGACCCTACAAGGTACAGAGAACCCTCTCGGTGAACTGAATCTACAGTATGGAGAATACAGTGCAGAGATGAGGGACTATGCTGTTGTGGTCACAGAAGCAGTTGACTTTTCTTCTGTTTCACCAAGCTTGAAATACAGCTGTATCTGAGACTACTGGATGGAAGGGCTGACAGAACTGGCCTTTAGGACAAGAGGGAGAGAAATTGCTGCCTAGTACTTGCTTTTCCCCTTCAGAGCTGGCCTTGGCTTGGTAAAGTGTCCCAGGCCCCTGTAGAGGCTGGTGACTGTGGGAGTACAGGATGTTTTGGCTCTGCAGTTGAACCCCCAGGTCAGCTTTCTACTCTGTGTCTAACAGTACAAATATTTAAAGAAGAACTTTACCAATCTTGTAACCTTTCACTGAGAAGGAGATTTCTGGAGTGGACTCCATTGGACCACTTTAATTTCTTGGATAATTTTTAAATACAGTATCATTAAACCATTTCAAATTTTTTCCATTTTCACTTTTCTAAAATTATTTTCCCTGAGATCAATTATTTCCCATGTAAATTCTATAATAAAGGTTATACATTTATTAGTTTTTAAAAACTGTAGCTTCTGCCATTGTGAGTCTCCTGTGAAACCACTAATTTTACCAAGTTCAAATGTCCCAAGTCAAATTTTGCAACACCAAATTCTTCTATCAATGTATAGCCATTAACAAATTTTATCATGGTCTGTGTTAGTTAGCCAGTGGAACTTTTATTTGGTGATGAGTGGTTTACTAATTGTATTTTCTTCTCCATACCAAACTCTGCAGTTTCCATTGCTATTCATCAGAAATAGTTCTTTTCCATAAATTCGTCTGTCACACATTTTATCATGGGCTGCTGTAGACATTGTCAAATTTATTTTATTCTGATTATTTCTACCAGAAATATTATCACTGGATTCAGGAATGCCAGTTTATTTTCACTTCTTAACTAACGTGTGTGAACGTTATTAGCAGTTGTCTTTGGAGGTTTCTCAGTGGCTCTTTGGCTGCGGTTGGCTGCGTCCTTGGCTAATCCAGGTCGCCTGTGCCCCCTCTGGTGCAGCAAAGAGGTGAGAGCCAACGTGACAGAGGGTCAGGATGTCCTAATTTGATTGAAGGATTATAAGAAGGGGAGAAACATGGTTAGGTCTGTGCTTTAAAAAGTCCACGAGAGTGGAGACTGGACTGGAGAAAACCCATGTTTGCGAGATGGTTAGAAACCACAGCAGAAAGCCTGGTGAGAGACACCCTGCGAAACTTTATAGACACTGACTGTGTCACAAGCATTGTTCTGGGCATTTTATCCTCACAGGTACTCTGTGGGGTAGGTACTATAACTGTTCCCATTGTACAAAAGAAAGTGACGTACAGGAAGATTCGATGTGTGTCTAAGATTGTAAAGGAGGATGCGGTGGATGTGTGTCCAGAGTTCAAACCCAGGCAGAAGGACTTCAGGGACTGAGCCCCTGCCCTGATGATGGTTTTCTGATCCAGGGAAGAAGGCAGGAGGTTTTAGAGAATTGCTATGGGAACACGGAAATTCTGGGGCTTGGTGGAAAGGGCGTGTTTCTGGCTTTTGTGTCTGGTAGGTGGTGGGGTTACTCCTGTAGAAAGGGAGGTTGTTTAGGGGAAGGTAATGTGTTCAGTTTTGATGTTGAGCAGTCAAGGGAATTCTAGCTGTGGTGTACGAAGCAGTCTGACTCTGTTTTGATGTTTGACTGCCTACAGCTCTCAAGCCCTGTCACTCCACCCCCTCTCTGCCCCACAGCTGAGCAAGCCAATGAGGAAGTTTGCACGCTCCCTCCCGCAACATGAGCTGGAAGTTCAAAACCTGGCCTGTACTGGGAACACTCACCTGTATAGGCCCCAACCCCTAGCCACACTAAAAGCCAGAGCTAGTCACCCCTCCTTGCTCTCTCGAGCCACTTTGGGACCTGCTTGGGAGCCTTCCCTGCTCTCCCTGAAAGCCTCTTCATACAAGTAATAAATCTCTTTGCACCCGCCTGGTGCATGTATGGTGTCATCAGTTTCAACATCCGAACCAAACTTTGTGTCAAGGGTTGGTCCAGCCCCATCCCAGGGATATCAAAACATGGTAGGTAACAGATAACCCTTGGACACAACAGAAGCTTACTTCTGACTCATGTCATAGTCCAGTGCAGGAGTTTCCAGTCAGGCAGCCTTTCATGAGCTCATTCAGAGACCCAGGCTGCTTCCATCTTGTAGCTCCACCTCCTCAAGGCCCTCGGAATTCTCTCCATTCAGTCCATAGATGGGAAAAGAGCAGGGAAAGGTTTTTGAATGGGCCAGGCTTGGAAATGGTACCTCTGCTTACTTCCCTTTGCTTAGAACTCAGTTATATGATGATGCCTACCCACACAGCAGGTTGGGAAATGTAGTCTCAGTGGGCTTTGGTGAGCATGTAGCAGTCTCCACCGCAGATATGTTTGGTTTGAATGTCAATTAGTCATTGAGATAAGATGTTTAGAAGGTGGTAGGGTAGAGGGAGAGGATTCTGGCCTACAGCTGTACGTTTATAAATCACCTTCTAGGTGATGAGAACAGAAAAGAAAAGGAAAGGAAAAAGAGAATAATTCTATTCCTAATGTCTTTTTGTTTCATTTCCATGTTCGAGGATTGTTCTCTAGAACCTCCCTAGCAGTAGTGGATGTTAGGGTAGGTGGGGCGGGGAATCGAGTAGGAAGATGTTAAATACCATTCCCTTTGAATCAGAGTGAGCATTGTGTGTACACATGTGCTCATGCGCTTTAAAAAAATGATTTGGCCCCTCCAGTTTCCTGCCCCCCAATCCTCCAATGAGAAGAAAAAGGAAGTAGCAGGCTAATTGGAGAGAGTAGTGAAGGAATGGCAGAGTGGGTAAACGAGATAGGAAATCAGTTTGCTATTTTAAGGATATGAAAGTCTTCCCATAAGCCATTATGATCTCCTTGCCAGTTAATTTCATTCCGAATGAAGTTGAAAGGTAATGTGATAGGTTTCATTATCTCTGCAAATAATTCATAAATTGAGATGAACTCAGAACTATGACATAGAATGTAGGAGGATTTCAGGGTCTGACAAGGTGATAATTACCAGGACTGCACTGGAACTGACAGCTGGTATTGGAATGATCTCCTTTTTATTGAAATTCTCTGTGTGATTAGGAAAATGACAGTTAAATTGAGTTAATCTGCAGCAGCTGGCAGACTCGCATTACTCCAGTGCAGACCAGCGGATCTGATGCATGTGGAGATGTCAGAATCTTTGTGGCTGATTTAGAACTTCATAGGTGGAGGATTCTCACATCTCGCCGATGACAAGAGCAGTTCAGATATGCAGAGAAGAATGGCATGTTCAGTTCCAGAATCCTGGAGCAACCTTAGAAAGGGGATCAGAAAACATTTATCGCATAAGCAAGCTCATTTATAGTAGCTCCTGCTTTGCTCAGGCTGGAGACGAGGTGATGCATTAGCTGGTTACCCTCATCCTGCAGCCTCCCCCTACCCTCTCCACCACTCCTAGGTAGATGGCAGAAAGTGAAGACAACATAAATGTTTGTATGATGGACCAAAGGAAAGATTATGTCTTTTGTAAGCAGTAAAGCATTTCTTTACGGTAAGGATACTTAAGCTGAAAGTACAGTACATCTTCTGCAGCCCTGAAATATGTGTAACCTTATGAAATAAACATGTAAGTTTCAGGATGATCATTCATTAGAAGATTAGTACTTGCAAGTTAATTCATCTATTTATTCATTCATATATTATTTATCCACTCATTAATTTATTCCATTAAAGTTTATAAACCCTCTGCCATGTGTAACATCGAATGTACATAGGTGAATAAGATGAGGCTGCCACTCTCAGCCCTGAAGGAGCTGACACCTGTCTATTTCTTTACCTCTATCTCCACCAATCCATCCATCGATCCATACATCCATCCATCCAAGGCACCCACTGGGACCTCAGTGGCCCTTGGAGATTTAGCCAAGCCTTAAACCCTTAATGGCATAGCTCTGTGAAGCTCCAAAGCTCTCCCCACGGTTTTTTTGAGTGTCTGAGGTTTACTCCTTTTCTGGCTCTCTGCCTCTGTGCTTTGGGGCTGCCTGGACAGTCCTTATTCCGGGACATCCGTGTGGATGCTAAGGCCCCAGGCTTAGGACATGGTATGGATAGATAAGTAAGTATGCAGGAAGATAGGTGATTGGCAGACGGATAAGCAGTAAACCTTAAAACTAGGGCCAACTTCTGTATACCTCGGAAAAAGAAAATGAAAAACATTAGCAATGATAGTTCTGCTTGCATTTCTTCTTAAGCTAATGTTTTTAAAGTAAGTATCTTGGCCTGAGATAATAGTTTACAAAGTACACAGTGCATTCAATCAAGTTTAAGCAAAGGGGCATGTATTAGTTATCCACTGCTGTGTAACAAATTACCCCAAAACTTCGTTACATAAAACAACAAACATTCATTATCTCATGGTTTCTGTGTCCGAGGAGTCTGGGAGCAGCTTTGCCGGGTGGTTCTGGCTCCAGCTCTCTCTTGAGGTTGTCCAGATGTTGGCCGGGGCTGCAGCCGTCTGACGGCTTGATGGGGGTGGAGGATTTGCTTCTGAGATGGCTCCCTCACAGGGCTGCTAGCAGGAGGCCTCAGTTCCTCCTAACATCAGCCTCTTTTCACAACACGGTTCCGTGGCATCCACCAGAGTGATCCGAGAGAGGGGGGAGAAATCACAGGGTATTTTATGACCTAGCTTTGGAGGACACTGCACATGGACAGTGTTGCTAGGAGGTGAGGACCATCGAGGGTCATCTTGGAGCCTAATGCCACAGGGCATCTACTGACAGGCACCAGAGTCAATTTTATAAACACCTGAGAGCGCAAAACCGGTAGAACAAGAGTAGGAAGACAGGAACATGCGATCTCCCATCCCTACTTCTTTCTCATTCCTCTCCTTCTACTAGACCTCCTGGCTTAACATGGCCACTCAGTGTCCAACTTCACATAGTTTTCAGTTCAGCATTAACAATAACCCTAATAACAATGAATTTTTCAGCAATATGCTGTACCATTCTCATTTCTGCAATGGCTAACATTTCTTGAGCAGTTGTTATTCTATGCAGTATGTTAAGTGCGTTACATAAATGATTGCATTTAATTCCAAAATCATATGCCTATTTTACAAATGAAAATGAGTGCTTCGTAGAAGGTTATAATGCTAGAGTTTCTGTGCTGTTCATTTCAAATTTCTTTAGGCAGAATCTCACTGGTCACTGCCCATCAAGTTTCTGCATGTGGCCAGGAAGATGGATGTCATGGCATAGGGGCTGCCCAGTTCTGCAGCCATGGGCACAACATACTAAGCTAGATGGAGAAAATTAAGCATGGCAGGAAAGTTGATGAGCATATCTGCAGGAGTAAGCAATCACTTTGTTAGGCCTAAGACTTTGCCTTAATTGCCACCATTAGTAAATAGAAACCTACTTGTGCAGTGTGCAGATAGCAGCTAAAAGCATTAAAAGTACTCTGGAAGATTTTCTCTCAGAATATTAGTGGTTTAAATGAATGCTACGATTTCGTCATAGCAAATTTTTCATCCTCTGGCTTGCTTTATAGCAACTGAGGAAGCAGGGGATTTTGAAAGGAGACACAAGTTAAAATCCTAGAGGATGGGCCTGTGGTGGACAAGTTTTTCAAATATACTCCCAGCTTTCCTTGCCAGGAGTGGATAAGAAACCAGGTTTTCCCCATAGGAAGTGGAGAAATCATTTAAATACCAAGCACTTCATCCCACTCTATTATATTTTTGACACATTCCATCTTTTTTTATTTTTATTTTGTTTCTCAGAAACCTAGGCTGGTGAATACGAGGAATGTGGATAAGTAGGAGACAGAGGGATGTTCATTCATTCATTCAACAAACACGCATTGAGCTTTGGTATGCAAGGTGTCGTGCTGGAGGGAGGGTGATCAGAATTCATTCACCATCCCTGATAGTGTTTATCGAGTACTTTCTTAGCTCCCTGACACCCTGATAGGTGCTGTGAAAGTTAAAAAAAAAAAGTAAGATAAATGAGACAAGCTTCTTGTTCCTAAAAGATTTTAAAATATCATTGGGAAAGGAGAATTAACATGAAACAATTGCGGAATGAAGTAAGACAGCCATTAAGTGCAAAATTCTGTGGTGCAATCTCTGGGAGCACCCAGAGTTTTTAGAAGAGGCTGATGAGGAGAGCAGGAGAGCTGGGGAGGCTTCTCGGGGGAGGCGTCACTGGAGTGGACACTGGGAACACGCAGACCACGCTGCTGCTCTCACAGGGGCTGCTTTGAAGAGCCTTGGAGAGAGAGGTGAGGTGGTCAGAAGACGGGTGCTCCGTAGAAAGTCCCAGCGCTGTGACTTGGTTTCCCCTGAGTGGGACATTCTGCTGCGCACATCTCCCCTTCCATCCGAGCTGGGTGCTTGTGGTGAGCACAAAAGTTTGGACTAGGCCAGGTGAGAGCCTCATTCCTAGGTGGGAACCTGCGGCCTTGGGGCCACATGTGGCCTTCTGGACCCTTGAGTGCAGCCTTTTGACTGAATCCGCATTTTACAGAATAAAGGGATTTGTTCTGTGAAGTTTGGACTCGGTCTAGGGGCCACATTGGGGATCTGGAGGGCCACGTGTAGCCTTGAGGCCGCAGGTTCCCACCTGCAGCCCACACTCCTTCCTGGATTCTAAGATGAGAACTCGACCCAGAGGAGGAGCCAAGCCCTTGGAGCCCTGGATCCTTCTCTGGTCCTAAACCACAGGGCCAGGGCCATGGTGGGGCGGGTCAGAGGAGAGTGACAGGGGTTGTGGCGCGAGAGCACAGCGGGACGGGCCTTGTGTTGTTCAGTCCGGAGAAAAAGAAAGGATGGGATGGAAATGAGCCTTAAGTACATCAGAGCTCTTGTACAGAGAGAGGTCGGTGACCAGCGCTTCTTTCTCTGAAGGCATCTGAATAAATCAAAAGTGCTGGCACAACACAGAAGATCTCGGGCTAGCGCTATGGGGCTGTCCCCACTCCCTTGTCACAGGCACTGCCTATGAGGGCACCTCCAGGCCTCTCCCAGGGCAGCCGACCATCTGGTTTGCCCAGTACTCTCAGTGCTAAAACTGGGATGATGCAGGGCAAACCAGGGACCAAGGGCACCTCTGCCTGGTATGTGCCAGCTTGGCCCTGCCGCTCGCCCTGGCCCAGGCTCAGGTGCTCTCCCCTCCAGCGCTGCCCAGATAAGGGGACCTTGGCCCCTGCAGAGGGGAGGGGGCAGGCCAGGGACTGACTGAGCTGCGACAGAGTTTACCCAGGACCACGTGAGCTGGTTGATCAGAGGAGAATCCTGGTCAGAGCTGGAACCTCTGTGCCATAAACCGGGCCTGGAGGGCCCCGTGAGGACCAGAAATGGGAGCGTGAGCAAGGCCTGAAGCCAGGAGCACTGGGCACGAGGAAGATGACCGTGCAGCAAACGAGTCCATTCCTGTGCTTAGAGAGGAACAGCCCCTGACCACGTGGCCAGGTCCCCAGGCTGCCTCTTCCCCATCCTCACGCAGGGAGCTCACTCACAAATCCCTCAGCTGCTCACAGTCAACAAGACCGACTTTCTGCTGGCAGAGCTTGCTTTTTAAGGGGCCAAATGTCTTGGGGGTAATTTTAATTTCATCTTGAATAGGACTGATCAAAAAAAACCGGAGTGGTTTTAACTATGCTTAAGCATTTCCATATACTTGGCGCTGTGCTAAGTACTGCACTGGGATTACTTTACTAAACCCTCACACTGATTCTACAGGCAAGGTGCCAACACATTCCCCGTACTTTCAGGTGAGGAAACTGAGGTCAGCGCCGTGAGATCGCAAGGCCAGGAAGCTGGGACCAGCCAGTGAGTCTGGCTCCGGAGCCCTGCTCTGAACTGTGCCATGGCCTGGGTAAGGCTGGTGGCTGAAATGAGTTGTAGAGAGTCTGGATTTTACTTTGGTGTCCAGGAGTTGCCCTTTGTTCCCATAGGTAATCAAGTTAATTACCGACAGCACTTACATTTAGCTGAGTTCATTAGAAACTATTGACATTCCTAAAGATAGTCGCTGTTGGTAGCTATGTTCTTTCTCACTTTTAAAGGTAAGGACACGGTGGCAAATGGCGGCAAGTCTGTGATTCTATCTAAAGGGTCATCATGCTGGTTTTGAATAATTTAAGACTATACTGGGGATGAGGGTTTACCAGTTTAAATGCAATTTTTCCTGCATATAATTGAAAGGAACCAAGCTTAGGCTGTCAGAGGAGACGAGAGAGGATTTGGGGCCTGAGCTCTCACTTCAGGAAACGCACAGCTCCCTCCTCCACGCTGAGACATCAAGTCCCCAGGCAGGAGGGGGAGGCCTGTCCTGTGCAGGCCTTTATCTTGAAGAATTTTAAATGGTTCGAGCCAAACTAGGCATCCCCGGTTACATTCCGATTGATAAAACTTAACTGGACTGCCTAAAACAGACTAGTTTCTGGAAAAGCCTAAACGTCTTGACATTCCGCACCACTAAGTGCCAGGTCCTATACAGGGGACAAGGACATAAAACCAAAGAAGACATAGTCCCTGCTTTCCAGAACCGCGTGAGAACCTCCTTCCTCTGAGGACAGTGCACGTGAACAGTGCAGCAGTGCCGCTGTGACCAAGGTTTGGGCAGGGCCCAGGGGAGCAGCTCCGACACCAGCAGGTGGGGGAAGGTGTGGGATTAGGGAGAGCTTTCTGGAGGAAGAGCACCTGAGCTGAAATATGCACTTGGCCCCCCTCACCGAAGGAGCTTCTGTAGCTACCAGAGTTGAGAGTAGTTAAGAGCTTAGGCCCTGCAGTCAGCTGCAACTGGGGTTGGGTCTTGGCTCTGCCACTTATTAGCTGTGTGACTCAGGCAAGTTACTAGTCCTCTCCAAGTCTTAGTTTCTTTATCTGTAAAATGGGAAGATGATAATACCGACTTTCATAGGGGTATTGTGAGGATTCATGTGTGTGTGAAGCTCTTAGCTTCACAGTACTCAACTGATGGCATCATGATTATTGTTCTAGTTTTGCCCAGCGTCCCCAGGTGACGCATACACTGATGTCATTAGAAGGGGAAGGGCTGCGAAGGCAGGGTGGGCTCAGTCCCCGTGTGGGGTGTGCGGCTGTGACTGCTGGAGAGTCCAGAGCCCTCTGGACACCCCATGCCGCCTCCGTCTCTCTCCCTGTCTGAATGCTCTCGACACAGGACGAAGGCTTCCACTGTGCAATCTGATGAGTGTCAGCCAGGAAGCCATCCAGGAGGAGGTGACTTCGAAGGGGAAAATCCACTCCAGGGTTTTTTCCTCAAAGCAGTTTTTGTAGAAGAGGGTGGGCAGATGGGAAAAGGGTGAGGAGAAAGAAAGTTGGGGGATACAGAATCCAAACTCCCCTGCTTCCTGGGTTTGCCCAGAAGTACGCTTGGTGGTGGTGTGCCAGGGCAGCTGGCAGGGCCAATTCCTGGTGGCTCGGGTGGGCTTGTCCTCCCAGACGCCAAGCAGCCCACTCAGGTGGGGCTGGGGGCCGGCTCCTTAGGTCGCTCCCTTGCTTGTCTTGCTCCATCCCTTGGCCAGGCCCATTTCCTTGTTTTTTGAAGCTGCAGCCCAGGGATGTGGGGACTCACCGGGTCAGACAGTGGATTCTTCAGCCAGAGATTCTGTTGCCAATAGAAGCCAGAGGACATGGTGCCAGAGGGCTGAACGAGGGGTGGTTTTTCTCTGATGACAGCCTTGAACATCGATTTATCTAATCCCTTTGACGTTTTCTTCCAGCATTTCCTCCTCTTGGGGTAATACATTTCCCTGAATTATTGGCTTTGCTTTCCTGAAATGGACTCTGGGGTAATGGCCAGTGACTCAAGAATTACAGCGGAACCCAGGAGCCCTCATTTCTAGGGTGGCACTGTCCTAGCAAAGATCCTGGTTCTGCCATGTCACTAGCTCTGCCGGTTCCCAGCCCTGACCTTCTGGTCTGCATTCTCATCCGCCCTTAAGTTGTGCTTTAACAGCTCCCTCCATTTGGAGTCGATGCCTTCCTGGCCCTGAGGCCAAGTGGAGTTATATAAATCACCCTTTGCAGGTGAGCAGAAATAACATTTTTACTGGAAGGGCTGACCTGTATCAAAATAGCAACATCCAAAATGCAAAAGTGGTGGATAAAAATAAGCCACGCTCATTAGATGGCTCCCTGCCCTATATAGCTGCCCAAAACCCACGTCTCGTTCTGCCCCAGTGTAAATAGTCTCCCGATTTAGAAATGGCACAGTGGGAGGTAAATGACTTGTCTAGGAGAAACCAGTCACAACTCGTCACATTGAGAAGCTTAGAAACTCTCTGTGTGAAAAACACTAATGCTGTGAGTTGCTGAGAGCCAGGCTCTGTGCTAGGGGCTTTACATACATTATCTTATTTAATCCTCCCACCAACTCTGCAAGGTTCTTCTTATTCTATTTTACAGTTGAAGAAAGTAGATGAAGAAAGTAGGCTCAGCAAGTTAAGTGGCTTGTTCAGGGCCATGTGGATAGTGATAGGGAAACTGGAAATCAAACGTTGTCACTCTTACTGGGACAGAGCCCATGTTCTTTTCACTGGACCCAACAGCTAAGGACTGGCAAGGGTGATGAGGTTATCAGGTGCGTTATAAGACCTTGTCTCTTGTTATTGTCAAGTAGCTCTTGGTCTGATCCTTGGCTGAAATGTGCTCTGCTTGTGGAGTATAAAAAGCCTGAAATTAAATTCCCTCTTGCTGTGGGTATGTCCACCCCTGGTGTCCCTGGACCCGGGGCTCTTGCAGGGTTCCTGCACTGTAAAGGGTGATGACACGGCAGGGACACCGTGTGCCCTGCATGCCTCTATGCACTGGCCTCTCCTGGATTTCCTAATTACAGTGGCCATTGGGATTTCGAAGCAGTCAATAAATAGCGCCCCTATTACCTGTCCAGATTCTGAGACAGAATAAGACAAAGAGTAAGGAGGATGTAGGCTGAGTATCACCTTAGTTACAAATAAGGGCTAGATGGGAGAATGCTGCTTACATGTGGGAACAAAAGGGGTTTCTGTTGCAGGTTGGCAGGAAGCAAAATCTGAGATGGAGACTAGCGTGCAGAGGTTTATGGGGGAGTTCTCTGGGGACCTGCACCACACGGGGGGGCGGGAAGGGAAGCAGCGTTGGCAGAAGGAAAAGTTCAGCCATGTGCGGTCTTACCACGGGCCTCTGCCAACTCCATGGAATGTGCCAGGTCTTTATTTTTTGTTTTAATCTGATTTTTATTTTTACTAAAGTTATACGTGATGATAAACTCTCGATTGTTCTACAAGGGTTACTTCAAACAACAGGCCCTGGCTGTGACCACTGTAACAATCGCCAGCTACTATGAGGAAGCTACTTACAATTCTTCTGGCTTTAAAAAAAATTTATTAACTAAAAAATCATGCTGACACTGAAAACTATGAATATTTTAGTTTGAGACATTATCTTTCCACACCGTACTTCAGAGGGTGAGGGTTTATGGCAATCCCTCTTCAGTCTCTGACTCCCCTCTCAAATTAGTCATTTCCCTTTTTTAATTTGCAACTCTCACAGTTTTATTGATTATCTTTTTGTAGACAAGTAAAAATTATATATATTTATTGTGAATGGCATGGTGTTTTGAAATACATATGCATTGTGGAATGGCTAAATCGAGCTAATTAACATGTGCATTTCCTCACTTTTTTGTGGCAAGAATACTTAAAATCTATTCTCTTAGAAATTTTCAAGAATCCAATACATTGTTATTAACCGTAGCCACCATGTTGTACAAGAGATGTCTGAAATCTTTATGCTTTTATAAAGGCCAGTCATTGCGTTCAGGCTACATCTGAAAAGGGGGCGTGACCTTGAGAGGCAGCGACCTGGGGTCAAGAGCAGTCTCCAGGGAGGGTTATTTGCTGAGGGTCTGCCGGGCCGCAGCACTCTCGGTAGCAGGAGAACAAGTCCTTCCGTCCCCATGGTGGGTCCTGCCAGCTCATGAGCGCAGCCACTGCGTGGATCTCCTTCTTCATACAGTTTCTGGAAGCAGCTTCGCCAGTGTCCCCGTGGGCCTCTTTCCCTGGCAGAGGGAGATAAGGAAAAGGTTAGTGGGGCAAACTACAACTCCCATCTCAGAGCTAGGCTCGAGGCCACAGTTGGCATTTGTTATCTCCCTCTTCCTCAGCAACACACTGGGCTGGGTGGATTGTCAGGTGGTGTGACTCACTCAGACCCTTGTCCCTGATGACTCCAGTCCCTGGACACCACACCTTCTGCAGGCCATGGTTGCTGAACGTGTCCATTTACCACCAAAGTTGGAGCACCAAGAGGGCCCAAGTGGACCGCCTGGGTGCCGGGGTTTCCCATGTTCCCATTGGGTACAGCAGCCCTCCCTCCTCCTGCTGGTCAGCATCAATTTCCTTTGCCGAGGTGGTGACTCCACTTCTCGCCCAGTTCCTCGGCACAAACCCCAAGTGCCCTGGCAGCAGCCGTAGCTTATAGTTCAATGGTTCTTTCGCTACATCCTTTGGTGGGAGCGCTCCCCCACTGCTCAGACCTCTCAACCTGAAAAGTGCAGAGTAAAAGAGATCAGAGGCACAAAGCCCCAGTGGGTCACCAGTAGTGCCAGTAAATGGGTCCATGCCACCACGGCTTTCTACTGCTGAACCTGGAGTTAGGTGCAGTAACTCACCCAGTCACAACCCAGCTGGGCCAGGGAGGGGTGACTCAGGTGGATCAGAGGCGCGTGGGCTTCCTCCTCCTACCCTTACCCACTGCCCCGTCTCCTGCAAGGACAGAACTGGCTCTGGGAGGAACAGTGGAGGGTTTGTACTCTGTAGGGGCAGTTTCGTTCCCAAGAGGAAAAAGGAGCAACTGAGCCAAGCATGTCCAATTTTCTCTGCCTCAGTGTCCTGGGGCTGAGTGGACTGGTGGCTAACGGGCTCTGTCCACCAGGAGGGAAACGGCAAGGGTGGCGAAGAAGCGCTCCCCTCCTCAAGGATGTAAAAGAGAAAACAGTCTTTTCTCCAATCAAGCACTTGCCTGAGTAGGTGAATAAGACATAACATGACGCGGAAGCTAAGATTAGATTCCAGGCTCCTAGGATTCCATGTTTTTCTGAATGAACCTAATGACAGAAAAATGGCTGTGACCCAACTGCTCACCTGGGCCACACGGATTCAAGGTTTCTGCCGTGTCAGGACAGCGCGTGGGGAAAGCCGTCGGCTGCCCCACTCTGCAGTCAGTGTTGGACAGAAGGGGAGGTGGACAAACTTGTGGCTCCTGCTTGATTGTCTTGCGGGGCCCTCGTGGGGGTGGTCTGTGTCCACGGCCTTTCAGACCTGAGCAGGGAGGGGATTTCAAGCCAGGTGGCACCTGTGGGTTCCAGAGACGGGGTGTCATTCTAAAGCTAAATTGTGAGTTTGGAGTTGATGTCATCTGTCTCCCTTTTGTCCGATTTCTCTCTGCTTGGTGCCCCCCATGCCAGAGCTCAGCATGTTCTCAGTGCCCCAGTTCCGAGCGCTTCCTGCTTCACCCCACTTTTCTTTTCCTATTCCTCAACAAAATTGACTTCTTTTCCTAGGCTCCTGGTCTCCACTTTGTAAGCAGCATTCTGAGCATGAAGGCTGATCAAGGTGTCAGTGTTCGATGGAAGCTTAGTGTGTCACCCCTTCCAAGGGCGGTGCATTTTAACTCAGGTGCAGTGCCCCAACCAAATGAAGTGTCTCAAACATTGAATTCTTAACGATGGGGCTGGTGGATCAGTGTGCACCAGATCTCAGGACATTTTTCCAGAAGCTTTAAAGTGCCACAAGAGGTTGTGTGGTCCCCCAAGTGGCTGTGGGTATGCAGTCAGGAAGCTTGAGTCTGAGTCTGTCTGGGGCAAGTTGGTAAAACTCCCAGAGTTTTCTTCCAGAGCCTCATTTCTGCTATTTGTAAAATGGAGATGATACCTCTTACATCAAGGCACCGAGTTGTCCCCAGGCTGACATGAGATGGAAGGTGCTTTGTGAACCAAAATGCAAGCATGCATCTCTTGCGGTGTGGGGATGCAGGCGAGCCGCCGTGAAGTGCAAGGCCCAGGGAGGGGAGAGCACTGGCCGGAGGAAAGCTGCGGATGTGGAGAATTTGCAGAGCTGGGCTTGCAGCCTTTGCAGAAATCCTCACATGCACACTGCTTGACTAATTCCACACAGCATGGGATTCAATGTGGCCGGCATGATAGTTCCCGACTCCCACCCCCTCCTTCTACCGCGCCCGGCAGCTGGTTGAGCAGTTGAACACTAGGCATTAAAAGGGTGGCTTTGCAGGAGCGGTGGTTATTTCTGCTTCCACGCCACTTATTGTTCCAAAAAGAGCAGAGAAACTTCCAGAAAACATTATTGGGAGGATAGTTGCTCTGTTCTTCTGACAAAGAGGCAACCAGAGAACGATGCCAGGGAAGGTAGCTTCACATAGATGGATCTGGGTGGGTGCTGCTGCCTGCGGGACCTGCAGGCTTGCCCACTTGGGCTGAGCTTAGCAGACTGGACCAGCTTGGTGATTATTCAGAGACTATTAAACACATGTTGCTTGTGGATTAATTAGTTTAGAAGAAGGAAGGAATTAAGTGGGCTCTTAACATGATGGGAAGCTTGAAGATATTATGAACAGCAATTAATCTAGCCTCTCTGGTAAATGTGTAAGCACACTTAGTAAATAATTGCATCTAATTACAATGGCAATTATGGCTGGAGGTAGCTGTAAGTATTCTTAGCACAAGGAAGTCACAGTCTCAAGGATGCGTAATTCACATCAAATGTACATGGTGTTTTCTCAGATCCTGCGGGGATGGAGGGTGACGGGAAGAGCAGGAGGAACTGAACACAGTTGCAAGAGAAAAAGAGGAAAAAACAGACAGGACATAACAATGCCCTTTCCTCTGCTGATTGAAATTCAGTAGAGAAGCAAAAAACCAAAAAAAAAAACCCCTGAAAACAGATTGAAATGCAGAGCAGATAATAAAGACTTAAGCCCCAAATGAAATTAGTAAGCAGATCTTCCATCACAATGAACACAGTGAACCTGTATTGACTCCTGAATTAATTTTCATCTCAGTTGAGAAAGTGCTCGGTCCTTACCAGGCCGTTCTGAGAGGACACACACAGTTGCCTTTATTTGGGTTGTGTCGATTGCAAGTTCTAGAAAGCTTGCCCTCATTCACTTCAAAGGATTGCAGTTTCGACTCTGGCACTCGAGGAATAATCTGTGCAGCAGAACGAGGAGAAAGCCTCGCTGACTACACTCGGATACTGCTGCCTTCCCGTAAGCCGTCTCATGTAAGGCTACGCGGAACCCGAAGCAAAGGGCTGATTGAATTGGAACATGCGGTCTTTTCACTGTTTCCAGCACCGGTAACAATGATGACGTTTTCATACCCTTAATTTATAAAGGGATTTCTCCTTAGGAAGGTGTTTAGAGCTAATGGTTTCCACCATTAGAATCATCCAGGGAGTTTAGAAGATGCCAAATGCCCCACAGCTCCATCCGCAAAGATTTTGGTTTCACTGATCTAGGGCGGGTCCTGGGCATGGGTCGTTTTTAATTTGCTCAGGTGATTTTCATTATATAGCTCAAGCAGTGCACAGCTGATTTATGACGTTTGCCTTACAACTGCCGTTCCTTATTGCAGATGCTGGGCCCACCCATAGGGCTCTGGGTTCAGCAAGGACAAAGGCCTGAGTTTTGTGAGGTGTCTGTAAATCCTCTTGGGAGGGGCCAGGAGCCTCGATGAGGAAACTGGAGCAGAAAACATGGGCAGACCTGTTTCCAATCACTTGTGAGACTCTCCAGGGAGGCCCAGAGAGAACGAGGGCTGGTCCCAAAGGGCTCGTCTCTGTGCATGCGGTGCTTTAGGACGATGAGTCTGGTATATTCAGGTGACCCATAAGATGAAGGAAACTCTTCTCAACAATCCCATCAAAGAGCTTGGACTTGAAGCTATAAACATCCACTTCACAGCCCACTGCCAACACAGATAGGGTGTGTCAGTGACACATCACAGAGGGAGTCACAGTGTCCACATCTGTGAAGTGGACATAATAATAAACATCTATCCAGTTTGCAGGGCACTCAGGAGTAAATGAGAGTCTGTAAGTTAAAGAGTCAGGCTTTTGAGGGGAGTGGGGACCAGGTACCGGGTATGTCTCCACCTTGGACACGCTTGCTGCCTTAGCCAGTACTGGGAAAGTGGGACGAGTCAAATTGCACAGCCCTGACTCCCTTACGTGTGCCTCGGACGCAGAGCCTTCTGATCAGTAGTTCTGTCCTTTTTGGCTGAGAGTCTTTGGTTGGAAACACAGTGGAGTGGACATCTGTGTTTTGTTTTTGTTGTTGTTGCTGCTGCTTTTTTGAGAGGGGCGGAGCGTCCCTTATTTAGGAAAACCGTCTTCCCAAATCCATATGGTTCTGGCGGGGCTGCCCATGGCAGCACTCTGGGCTCCCGACCAGGAGAACCGCGTGTGGCCCCAGCAGAGATTGTTACTGGACTCGGGTCTGGAGTGGAGACGCACAGGGGTTGAAGCCGGTTGGTGCCGCATACAACAGCAATGCCTTAGGGAAGCAAAGACCACAGGCTTCTGCCCGCTGAGGTCCAGGCTCTCGCCACGTTGCTACCTTTCTGAGACCAATTGTTCAGCTTTCCCTTTTTATACTTAAGATAACTCCCTCTTCCTGTCTGTGTTCGAGTTTACTTGTATTGCTCAAACCCTAAAATAGCTTCACAGATAGATTGGTTTTTAATTTATGTCATAGAGAAAAAAATATTATTTATAACTAAAACTACAGAGCAGCTTTTGAGTTTAAAGGGGCAGGTGGTTTCAAGAAACGTGGTGACTTCTTTCTAAGCTGTCTCCGTCCCCTCACACAGGCTGGGGGGAAGGTGAGAATGGGAAGACAGTGCAGAGCTGTGCAAAGGGCAGCCTTGGGACCGGTTGAGATGAGGCCTTCAGTGCCCTGCATGACACAGTGGGAGATATTTCCAGAAGACAGTAGGCCAAACAATCAATATTGCAGGAGACTAGAACTTATGGAGAAAGTGACCAAAGGCATTTTGGGAACGGGGAGAACATATTTAATGTTAAGTAGTTTGAATTCCTTCAGTGTCAACCCAGCATCCACGTCCTCCTGGGGAAAGTCTGGTGCATGCAAAGCTCTGTATGATCAGGTGTGTGTGTGTGTGTGTGTGTGTAGGGGTGCATGTGTTGCGTGCATGCATTAAGAAAAAAGGGGCTAAGATCTACGCCTGGCATGATGTGGTGTAGAATAGGGATGGAAAATAGAGGAACATAAGACAATTCATAAACTAAACCACTGTAGCACAATAAGGGGACTTCATTCCCCCGGAGAGACTGAGGGGCACACAGGCCTGCCCCAGCCGTGGTTTCATCTTCATCTCAGAGGCATAGTGCTTCACTAACATCAGGCTCTGTGATCATATATTTGCAATCAGTACATGTACATTTTGATGATACAGACATGAGCTTGGAAAACAAGTAGGAAAGAACCTTATTCCTCGAGAGCAGGAGTTGGCAAATTATGGCTATTTATGCTAATTTACTGTTGTTAATGTTGTGGCCACATGGCCTGCTTGTCCCCTTGTGTGTTTTCTATGGCTGCTTTCACCCTGTAAGGGCAGAGCTGATTTGCCATGGAGACCATATGGACTACACAGACAAAATATTTACTCTTTGGCCCTTTAAGGAAAAGTTTGCCTACTTCTTCTCCAGAGGCCAGAAGAAGCCTTCCAGGAAGGACGGGGTCAGCCTTGTCCTACAGACTGGACAACAGAAATAATGCACCCCTGGCTCAAGGGCTGAAGAGGAAGGTCCTAAATATTTGGTCCATAACCCTCACTTAAGGTTCCACTGTTTATTTCAGGAGAAAGCAGGAAGAATCTAAACAAAGTTTAGATTTTAGTTTAGTTTCTTTAGAAATGCTTTTTAAAAATTTTATTTTAACGTTTGTCTGTGGATTTCTTAATTCTCTTCTTCCCTTTTCTACTGTTGGAAGCGGCGTCGTAGAGAGTGAAAGGCATGGTTTGGGATTAAATAGTTACAGATGTGCATCCTAGCTTCTCAACGTACTGCTTGTGTGACCTCGAGCAATTTGTCTGAGAGATGTGCCTGTTTTCTCATCTGTAAAATGGGTAGAATAAAGCCCCTTTCATAGGGCAGTTGGGAAGATTAAATGACAATGCTCATAGTGTGCCTAGAAGTTTGAAGATTCTCAATTGACATCACTCACACGCCTCCCGCGCCCTACCCCTAATTCTCTGTTGTACTTTGCCTATAATGGAGGGCTTCATGCTTAGCCAGTGTCCTCACAGTCATCTTTTTGCTACTAAATGGTCATATTGTCAGTTGTTTGAATCAATGCCAGCGAGAAAGTTAGGATAGGCTGAGGGAATGACGTTTATGTCCACTTGGAATCTTCCCGTTATTCTAAGGAGGAAGAGAGATCAGACCTGCCTGGCTCCCTACAAGTTCTCCAAACTGCTAAGCCCAAATTCCTGAGTCTGGGCCTCAGTGTATCTATGGCGAGGAGGAGGCCAAGGTCCAGAAGGGATTTAGGCTGGGCCTGTGAAGCACCAGAGGTCTAGCATCAGAAAAGACCAGACAGAGAAATTAAGATGATTTAGGACAAAAAAAATGTCTCTTTGGATTTGTGGCCCAGGTTTAAGGTCCCAGAGACCTGGAATGTGAATTGGTTTACGTGAACATGGGATTCCCGCGTGAGTGAGGCAACAGCCCAGTTATCTCTCCCAGAGAAATTACCAGACTGATGCTTGGAAAGCACATCACAGGCAAAGATGAGCAAATGCCTTAGATACTACTGTGGCTGAAAGTCTGGCCTCTTGGACTGGACCGTGCCATGGAACTTCCACGCCCTCCACCCCGTCTCTGTGTGAGATGGAAAAGGTCTCTCTGCCACCTGAGGGCTCTTTCCGCCAACCAGCTCCCGGGAGTGCTGAAGGTCGGGGAGACGCAGTCTCTTGTGTGAAATCAAAGCCGCCTCATTCCTGAATACAAATTAAGACGTCTTTAGGTTCATAAAAATCATCCTCCCTGTAACAATGCTGATGGCCACCGCTGGCTGTGCTCATGCTAAGTAAGCCCCAGGGGTTTCCCACAGACCTAATTTCCAGACTTGGCCACAGTCTGAAAGGCTGGACTTGTTATCCCCATTTTAGGGATGAGGAAATTGAGGCTCTGAGAAGTTACATCACTTGCCCAAGCCAACAGGTAGTCAGGTCTGTCCAAAGCCACTCTCACAAGCCTCTTTGCCTCAGCAGTGATAGCTCTGGTCGCAGCCTGGCTGGGCAGTTCCCTCACTGCCCTGACGCTTCCCAGGCCCCTCCTGGAGATTCTCGTTCAGTGGGTCTGAGCTGGAATGAGGGAGTTTGGGTTTCATAGATGACGCTTGCTGTCAGGGAGTTTGAGAAACACTGGCAGCCCTCTTTTGCCTCCTCCTCCAGCTCCACACGGTGACTCATCCTGAGACTGAAGTGCAGGCATGTGTCTGAGACAGGAAGCAGACAGGCCTCCCAACGCTGTCCCTGTAAACTCCAAACATAAGGAGACAGAAGAGCCTAAGTCTGATAATGCTTCATTTCCTATGGGCCTGCTTTGATTTCTTGGGGATTTGAGACCCATGATATGGACTAATAAGGGGTAACTGTGCTACGTGAGCTGTGTGGCCTGGCTTAACAGACGCCAGCCATGACAAACAGCCAAAATAAACTGAGCAGGGCCTCCAAATGATGGGGCAAGCTGACTTCCGGGGCTGTGGGGCAATCGTGCCCTCCACGATTGGTTGTAGAGGGTTGCTATGGCAAAGCCGCTGAGAAGGTGTTGAGCCTCAGATGTCAATCACAGTGACACCGGCCTGAGAGGGTAGCGGGGCGCTCAGGTGCTCAGAGCATCTTCCCAGACTGGTGGGGACACATTACAGGGCACTATCCCAACAATGGAGAGGACCGAGAGATGAGATTTAGAAAAGCCTTTAAATCCCGACTTCTGAGAAGTCTTTCATGTTGAAGCAATTATAAGGACTAAAACAAAATCATAATGTTTATCTCCAGGCAGATAATAGACCTTTCAGAAATAGGAACAGGGTAGAAAAGAAAGGGGTGTGGGGCCAAGGGAGAGTTTGTGTAATGTTCTGAATGGATATGCAAAAGTAATTTTTTATTTTTCTGATTATCTAGAATAAAAATGTTTGGTTCTATGACCATCCAGATAGTCTTCTCTCTTGTGTGATAACTATAATAATTTTTTCTGAGTTAGAAGATGTATCTGCTAAAATTAAGTTCAAGTGCATATGATGAAAATAAATAAACAAGTAGAAATGGCTTGAACAAGATAGTCTAATTCTACCATAAAAGAAGTCTTAGAGGAATAGCCCAGAGCAAGCCTCAAAGACCTGGGCTCCCACGCTCCTTCTATCCAGCTGTTCTTCCATCAGAATGTGGCTTCTAAAAAATAAAAAAATCCTACAGCACAGATGTTAAAAAAAAAAAGAGCCTCCACCCCAAGAAGGCTGCTTAGGCTCCAGCCATCATGTCCATATTCTAGTCCACAAGAATGAGAAAGTGAGAGAAAGTGATAAAGGGTGTGTCAGCTATCTTTTAAGAAAGTTTCCTGGAAGGTGCTACACAGAACTTCTGATTCCATCTACTTGGCCAGCATTTAGCAACATGGTAAGGAAAAATGGGAAATTGGTCTTTGGGCATGAATGTGCGTAGCTAAAAATTAGGTATCCTATCACTAAGGCAGAAGGGGCATATGGAGAGTATTGGAGAGTAGAGTAAGCAAATTGTAGTTTCTGTATAACGTAATGTTTGAGCCACAAGGAAACACATTTGAAGTAGTCATGTACTGGGAGAATATGGGACCTATGGGCTAGGTGACCATCAGAACCTGAAAACAAGCCTTTCCTTTTTTGTCCCCCTCCCCACCCCCATCTCAGGTGGAGAAACATTAAAATTCTCTTCCCTGACCCTCCTCAACCATTGTACCCCAGCGACATCTCCAATCAGGTGCCCTAGGAAAACTCCTGCCATGGGCTGCCTGTATCTCTAAGTCTCACCTGTATCATGTGAGCAAGTCACTGATGCAGACAGGAAGGGCCCACCTGTGCACTGTCTACGGTTGGCAGGTGCTACCCTAGTGCACTGACCAGCAGTGCGCTGGTAATTCTCCTGCTGGGCTCTTCTAATAGGGACACTTCTTGTGTGTCCCTATGACACACCTAGTTGGCCTGAGACCTGGAACTCACACTTCCTCTGTGGCAGACATTGTCCCACCTGTCTTCTCTGGCCCAGAGTGTAAGGATTGCTCATTTAGCTACCCTCAGTGTGGCTTAGAAGGCAATAGGATGGGATGGTTGGAATAAGAGGGTGGCATAGCTCAAAGGTTTGCAAGTTAATAAGAACATTCAGTGAGACTTTATGCCAAGCATCATTCAACATTTTATATTTGGTCCTCAATAATCTTGGGGAGAAATGGACTCATTATACCCATTTTACAGATGAGAAAACAAAGGCTTAAAGCGACTACTTGCCCAAGTTGAACCCAGCTAATAAGTAAGTGATACAGTCGGTTTTAAGCCCCAGGCCCTTCTGACTCTGGAGAGACCCTTTAACCCCTACACTATGCCCTCTCGCCTTCTAAGGAGCTTCTCAGAAACTCTCACGAGGCAGGCAACACACATCCTGATGCTGTTCACAGTTAGCTGGAGCCAGAGCGGAAGAACTGCACAACTCCAAGTGCTACGGTAGTGGCAGGCATCATTCTGCGTTGCCATGTAGGAGTCCAGGGGTAGGAGGACTTTTGAGCAAAACCGATGCTGGCTAATTGCTCTAAATGAGACTCTGCCCAATGTAAGCTTGAAAGTGGCAACTTTCTTTTTCCATTTGAGATTCCCAGCTCTCTAGCTGCCTTTTGAGCAGCTGTCGGTGACGCTAACAAGCTGGCAGGGGATGTCACGAAAGGGATAATTTATTCCTCTTCTCCAGCAGCTGAGGATATCACCACCCTGATGACAGACACTCGCTTCCTACAGGGATAAACGGCAAAATCTGGTATGCTAATGAGTGGCCAGCCCAGGTTTCATGCCTAACGCTCATTGTGTTCAGAAGGGATTGGAAAGGTTTGGTTCCCAGACATATTTCTGTGCTGTCTGAAAGATGCTGGTTTCCGAGGCCCACGGGCTGGACCCTGGGACCACCACGAGCACAGACCCAACTACCCAGCAGCTCTGAAGAAGACATCTCTGGCTCAGCCAACCCTGGATTCTTCTCTGACACCATCAGAAATGATTAGCTGGAAAAACCAGAGGGGTTTTGCTTGTCTGTTTGCTTCAATTCTTATTTTTGATAATAGAGTTTGTTGGGTCCACGTAGCCTCATTGCCTACAGCCAGCCGGTGCAACCAAATTTGTGGCGGCTCTGTTAGATTTAGACCGATGAGTAAAATTCATCAGAATGATACATTTTTGATAAAATTTCTCCAATCCAGATAAATTCTTTTACATGTTTCATAGTGTCCAAAGGTAAAGCAAGTGAATTAGTTGCTCAGGAGATAAAATCGCTCTTTCTGGAACTGAGACTTCAAAGAAATTTCTTCTGTGGTTCTTTACGAAGTGGGCTCTGTAGCACAGTGAACAGCACATTGATATTATATCTAGTGATACAGTATTCTCATGATTAGGGGTGCCAAATACAGCAAACACAAATACAGAATTCAGTTAAATTTGAAATTCAGATAAGTATGCCCCATGCAATATTTGGGACATAATTTATACTAAGAAATTTTTTGATGTTTATCTGAAATTTGAATTTAACTGGGATTTCTGTATTTTATCTAGCAATGTGACTTAAGATAAAAACAACACTGAGACTCATAAGGCTGCTTTATTTTGCTTGTCTAAGATTTAATTTTTATCCATGTTCTAGATGCACAAAGTTCGGGAAATCAGATAGCTCCGTATGGTTTGCTATAAAACCGTGCTGCTTCCGTTATTCCTTCTTTTCATCTCCCACAGTCCAAAAACAACCATTTCCAGCTCCTCTAACTGATTTTTTTCCTGGCATTTCTCTAAGTGCCATGCTTGTATTGCGACATCTTGATTTCACAGTTGCAGACATTGTCTGTTGATATCCTTCTATGGGAGATGAGAGTTTCAGCTTTGCCACCCCCTTCTCAAGCTTACATCCCTTCTCTACAACCTCTCAGTACAGTTATGGGGTGGTTTTGATCTGCTCCGTACACAGGGTTTACCTGATTAGGACCCTGTACTTCCTACTCATAGCTGAGCCATTTCTATTTCCTTTGTGGCATAACTTTTTGGTGTTTTTTTTTTTTAGAGTCAGTAATTATCTTTCTTTGCTTAGTTTTAAAGGTACTTATCACTCACTTGGGCCCAAACTCTCTCCCAGTTGTGTAAATCTCTTAATATATTCAAAGCACATTTGTTAGGTGTCCTCTCAACTTCATCTTCTTGAGCAAATACCTCTCCCTTCTTTCCTCATCCGGTTTGAATTGGTTGATCTCTTGTCCAGCTGTGTAGCCTCATCCTGGGATTTTTTGTCACCATTTGGGACATTCCCTTGGCCTCTTGTGCTGGATCACCTGGTCCCTGGAGGTGATCCATGTCTCCTGTTTCTTGGGTGGCTCCTTCGTCTCCATGTGGTCCATCTTCTAACAAGCCCTCAGCAACCGCTCGTTGAGGGAAGAGTGGTTGAATAATGGAAACCAGCAGTGTGTGATGTCGGCTCAGGGGTTGCAACACGCTCCTCACCTTGCTTTGCATGTGTTGTAGTGTCCAGGACAAACTCTAGATCCTACCTTTCTACCCTCATCGCCAGCCCCCTCATCCTTCTTGTCTCCCCAAAGGCAAGTGTCCAGTCAGGATGTCTTCGTTTTCCTTACGAAACATCAGGGCAAACAGTTGGAATGAGTTCATTGACGGGGGACCCCGGGCTGCAGGCAGCACACCCTGGCCCGCGGTTCTCCCGAGCCCAAGTGGGATCTCACCTGTTATGAATCATTGTGTCCAAATCTTGACTGACTCCCCTGTTCCAAACAAAGCTGTCTGAGAGCAGAGCCATGAAAATGTCATTAGAAGCGGTAGGCACTAGGTGCTGGCATTTATGGAGCTGCTCCGAGTGATGAGTGATGATGGTAAGAGGACTCTCGCCTTTTGGTTTGTTTTGTTTCCTTCTTCCCTGGTGATTGATTGAATGAAGTGCTTGGCGATTTATGGTTTGCCTCTCTCCTAATTGGGTGTGGATTGTCGTAAAGGAGATAGATTCTTTTTCTATTTCCAAATTGTAGATGGACAGAGAATGTTTCTGTTTTCTGACTGAAACTCCCAATTTTCTCTCTCATTCACTTTTCCTCACCCAATAGGAAAAACATGACACAGAATGAGAATCTAAGTATTTCCCTCTTTCAACGTCCCAGAGATGTGACCCTGACATCACCCATCTGACCAGAAGTGTGGGCTGCCTTTGTTTAGCTAATAAAAGCAACAGGGCTTGGCTCCACAATGGCAATGACGATGTTTTATGGTCCCCGTGATCCACGTAGATTGAAAGTGGCATGCATGTGCACGTTTGCTCTCTCGCACGTGCTTGCTCTCTCTCTTTTAAAGGCAAAAGGGACTTCCCTAGCTGGAAGTGACATATTGGTCATAAAAGACAAGTTCATTTATCCTGGACTTTCATAGTAGGAGGATGGCTAGGCCAGCCAATTTCGTAGATGGAGTGACTGAGGCAGAGAATTCACATTTGGGTTGAGAAGAAACACAGAGAGTTTCCTCTGGGGCAACATATTTGAAACAAAAACCGGAGCTCTGCTGGTGGCTGAGATTATGCAACTGGAAACCGTGGTCAGTGGACCTGAGCTGAACAGTCATGGTGAACACTGGATTTCCACCTATGTAGGGGAAATATGACTTTTTAATATACCTGCTTGTGTGAAATATTGCTCTGTCATACTTAAAGGAAAGTATCTGCATGAAATTAATCTTTTCTTAACAAAGCACAATTAGGAAAGTTCTAGCCACCTTTGGTTGTTTGTTGTTGGTTTGGTTGTTGGTCCCAAATGTAAAGTAACAATTTTTGGGAAAAGGTCTTTTTAGTTCTGCAGCCAGTGAGAAAAGCTGGATCTTTCCTTTAAGGTCAACTAGACAAAATCTTTATAGATAATTTATGATGAAAGAAGAAGAAAGAATTTTAAAAACCTAAGAAGAAAAACAATAAAGAATGAAAGATAGATGACAGAAAATGTTAGATGACAAAGAATATTTAGCCATGGCATTATTTAAAATGGCAGCAAGTCAAGTAAAGACCAGGGAACTGAGAATGGTGGATGTACGTAAGCACAGATAATAAGCCGGCAACCACCAGGAAGTCCTGGACGAATCTCCACCTGGGCTGGGCTTGTCCACTCCCTCTGTGTCTTTGTGCCCACTGTGTCTTTGGTCAGGTACATCGTGCATTCCTTTTGCCCTACTCCAGCTGGCATGATGACACCGATTCTTTGCAAATTTCAAATGCCTTCTCTTCTGGGGAATCTGCCCAAGGTAACTTGGGAGCTGCTGCAACATCTGCACCTGCCTCTGATCCCACTGTGCTATAAACTGTTCCTGTGTCTATTTCCTGCTAGAAGAAATGAGACCATCGTACTCATTTTTATAGCCCTAACAAATGCTGTGATGCTTGACAAACGGTACATAGTTAGTGAATAATTTAATAAATGACTGTTTAATTGTTATTTAATAATAATAGCTTGCTTTGGAATTGCACTTTATAATTTCCAAAGTACATTCACAGACATTATCTCATTTGCTTCTTGGAGCCTACTGTGAAGTAGGCGGGGCAAGTGTTAGTGTCAAATAGGGCTTGGAAAGTGAATTTAACCACTTCCTCTTAAGCTTTTAGAGAAGACGTTGTATAGCTCAACTTACATCGGCTATTGTACAATGAGAAAAAAATGGAAACATCGTAGGCTTGATCAGAACCCCTTTTGTGGGATTCTAGAAAAAATTCTAGGTCACATCTATATTCCTTCTAATTATCTTTAATTATGAGCACATGGCCCTGCTTCCTGAGTCATGAACTGTGAAACCTAGGCACACATATGTACAATTCTCTCTTGAGGGCCTAACAATGAAAAACAAATCTATGTTCTTGTCCAGGATGTGAGCTTTGGAGGGTGCTAGGTTATACTCTCACTGTCATTGGTCCTTCTGGGAACCCAGGAGTTGTGGGGGGCCCATCGTAAGTCCCACTTGACACTAGAGAGGGCTACTATTGCAGTGGAGAGATCCTCAGGTGAGTGCTGAACTTTAATGTGGCTGTTTTTGCCCTGAGGTGTGAGGAGATGCTATAACACTGCGATTGGAAGAAGAGAATGGAGGATAAAGGAAATGGCAATTGAATAAAGTCATGGGACTTCATGCTTTTTTTGTGCCTACTTTTTATCCCTCCTTCTTCTGACAATAGCTCTGATTGTCCTTTAAAGATCTGCTGTTCACTCCATGTGATTTTGGTGGGGTGGACCCACTGGTGAGCAGGTAGCTGCAGCAGACTATGCGGCAACCACATGACCTTGGCCTGGCCAACGAGCATCTTCCATCTCCCGAGCCACAATGATTGGCTCCGGGCTGTGCGCACGATTCAAGTTCCCCTAATGAGACTCAGTTTCCTGGAACTTTGGGATGGAGGGCTCTCCTTCTGTTGAAGATGCTAACTAAAAGGACAATATAAATCCAGAGCTGGCAGGAGGTCACTGTGGATAGACAGGTCCTGTATGAGATAAAGTCAACTGAGAGAGATGAGAGGACAGACGTGGGCTTGGTCTGGGTGACCTTTTTTGATTGCCTGGATGCGGTTGCACCTAACGTCAGTTCTACTTACTTTGGACTTTTCAGTTATGTAAGTTAATACTTGCATAATAACTGATTTGTTAAATCAGTTGGAGTTATATTTCTGGTTTTTTTGTTTGTGTGTGTTTTTTTGAGACTCAGAATCCTGACCAAAGCATGGAACTTGGGTGATGTGGTGAGAAGGTCACATGAAACAGATGAAAAAGCGTGGCTAGGAAGTGGCTCATATGGGGTTCCACATCTCATAGCAGCTAGGTGGAAAACAGGAAAGCAGAATAGAATTCACACACATCTTAAGAGGATGGTGTGGGTGTGTTTAAGTGCGGAGGCAGCAGCAAGTGATGCAGCCAAACAATCCCATGGAAATGTTGTTTGCTGACGCTGCAGGTGGGCACTGCGCTAACAGGCATGCATGGGAATGGTCTGTAAAGTCACGTGGTTGCCACCGTCAGTTAGAAATTAGAGGCAAAATATAACCGCTGTTGCTGTGTCTGTATCCAGGGAGCCTTTTGTTATGATCAGGTTATAAGAAGTACCTCTGCTATAGGAGCATTTACCTTGTGCAAATTATATTCATGCATCACTTTGCTGCACCTTTCACCTTATGAATTACGACAATCAGACTCTCCCGACGAGGGATTCTTCACCCAGGATCCATGGCTTGTGTGTGTGTTTTAGAGGATCTAGGAGCCCCTTGAAATTATGTGCAAAAATGGCATATATGTGCATTTTTCTGAAGAGAGGGCCCAAGTCTCCTAAGAATAGAACAAAAGAGAGTTGATTGGACCTGGGGTAGATGCTGACGCACGCTGGCCAATCAGCTACCTCGTCTCATGAATGAAGACTCAAAAGTGAGCAACTTCTTGTCAGTTTCCGAGCGAGGCTGGCACTGAGGAGAGGAGACTCAGGGAGTGAGCTGCATAATGAGGGGGGGCTGCCTATCGCCCGTCTGCAGGGGGCAAAAGGTAGAGCGGGCATCGCGCAGAGTGACGACGTAAAGACGTGGCCCCAGAGACAGGCGGGGGGAGCTGCTCTCTGCGTGGAGACCACTTGCTGGTTCTTGGTTCAGGTGCCACATGGTGCCCTGAAGTCGGACTCTGCCCCTTTACAGCCGAGGAAATGGAATTCCAGAAGGTTTTTTTTTTTTATTGGGGGAAAACTACAAAGCATTTACAGTACAATGTTTACAGTCACAATTTGTATTGAGCTGATTTCCCAAAATATATTACCACTCAAGTTGACTTATCTTGTTACATTCAAAAACCTACTCTGTCAAAGTAGACCATAGAGTACATACATAGTGCTCCAACTGTATCTACGTACAAACAACATTCCTTTTTAAGTGTACAATTAAATGATTTTCAGTGAATTTACCGAGGTGTACAGTTAATCACATGAATCAGTTTTTGAGGAATTCCTTTCCCCTACTGAGACCGCTAATTCCACTCCCCAACTACTTTTCAAGCATATCCCACCCCTCCACAGTGAGCCCCCATGTCGCTCAGACTTGGGTCTACCCCCGACCCTCCAATTCCCCAGTGTTCGCTCCCACCCTTTGAGCACCATAGTGTTAATCAGTCAATACCAATTTGATGGTGAGTACAAGTGGGACCCATTCTTCGGGTCTTGTGTCACCTCACTTCGAATAACGGGCTCAAGCTTAATCCAGGATAATACAAGAGGTGCTAACTCACTGTCATTTCTTAAAATTGAGTAATATTCCATTGTGAACA